>UXSR01005298.1:57685-126612 GCA_900604375.1 Mesocestoides corti | reverse complement strand
GAAGTTCCTGGCACCAAAATTATCAGGTAGTGTCTTGTTATGTGCCAGAGTACAAAAGTTGAATATACTAAACCACTTAGGCACCTAGTAATTATTATTCATTTAGAGTTTAAGTGAAGGGCCACTGATAAGTCTAGATCATGTTGCCCAGAGACACTGGACATTTTCTTGACTCTCGAAAATATGAAACAGTAAACAAGATTCTTATTGGTGTGATTTGGGACAAATTCTGTGTTCTCTGTCAACAACTGATGTTCCGAATTTCCAGAATTTGCATCTTTAGCTTGAACTTTATGAAGACTCAGCCTTGTCGTTGAAACATTGCACCATAATAATTTTCTCTTCTAAATTACATTTATAGCATTAAATCTTTGCATATTACTCATCGGAGTACAGAAATCAATGGGTGGACCTTCGTTCAAGTAAATTGCCAAATTAGTCACTTTGAACTTCCTAAATGGTGTAGGACTCATCGGGTACTCACATGAAACAAAACACGGTTAACTACGACGAAAATAAATACAGGAGCTTGTACCACATAAGCCATCCTATTTGAATTTCTAATGATCCATAAAACATTTGCTTAGAGCTTCTATACCGTCACGTAATCCTGATTAAAATGTGTAGGAAGGCGTCACTTAATTTACCCACAATATGCATAGAATCTCTGTTATATTACATTTCGATAAATCTGTTAGGGCTAAGGTCACCAAAGAAATAACTGCGATTATTTTTTATGAGCAGTAACCCATAACTAAGTAGAAAAAAACCTAAAAGGAAACGAATATTTATAATTGGCGCAAAAATCTTTAGTTTAATCAATACTTAAATGCTGAATATTGTTGATAAATTTAGCCTGACAACGTGTTGATGATGATGATGTTGCGTCCACTTTAATTTTTATTGAGTGATACTGTGGCGGAATGGCAGATGGCAGCCACATTGGCGACTTTAGTCAGAATGGCGTGGAGGCGACGTCACGTGATCGGAAGTGCTATTTCCGGCTGCGTGGCGGCGCTCGTTCATTGAATGATGCGTTGGAGACTGAGAGCCAATCCGCTCACGAGTTTTCTGTCTCCATTGTAGCGACGCAGGACGGACCAATGGGAGAACAGGAAGAACAGAAGTAGGATATATAAGCCCCCTGTTTTCCCTTACGAACCGATCGGATTGCGACCAGGGTTTAGCGTGCTTCATCCTTTATTAGAAGAATCCATTTTGTCTCATTCTCTTCTTGACCATACGATGGGGTCGAAACGTACAACTGGTGGCAGCGGTAACGTCTCGAAGACGGACACGGACCTATTCAGTGGCCACGCTGGATGGGAACGAGGAATTTTTCGGCCTCCACCGCCCGAGTTCAATCTCGATGACGACATTGAAGCATGGATCGAGACAATGGATGATTACTTGAGGTATGAAGAGCCTGCTTGTAGATCGCGCGAGCTCATGAGAGGCCTGGCCGCTCCTGCCAGGCGTATTGCCTCCATGGCAGGCTGCTCTGGAGAGACACCTTATGAACAACTACTGGATAAATTGTCCCAGTTGTTCGTGGAGAAGACTGAAGACAGTCAGCTTAAACTCCTGAGTCGATGCTACCGGGCCGGGGAACGGGTAGTCGACTACATGGCTGACGTATACGATCTGGTCCAGAAGTGCTACCCAGGTACCCCACCCGAGAGCCTAACAGTAGCCTTCGTTCTCAAAGGGCTACCAGCTGAGATCGGCAAGCGGCACGCAACACTTCTGCCTCAGTCAATAACAGAGGTGGAGAGGGTTCTCTCGGCGGATCCCGACCTGGGGGTTAACGGGTATTCTACAATACTTAAGATGGAGGAACCGGGCCATTGTAGCCCTGTTCAGTCGAGTGACACTGGGGAAACACCTACCTCCTTGATTGAAGATATCAAAAATCTCCTCGAATGTAGCATTTGTAAAGAACGGTGCGTTGTAACGACTTCAACGAATTTAGTCAATTGTTGGTTTTCAGCTTCAATTCATAGAAATATTTGCGTCACTTTTGTTTACTTACTAGTGTGCTGTTGCTTTTGTCTGACGGTTATTGTTATATTGATACAATCCTAAACTGGTCTAAATGTGTATCCCAAAATTTCATGGGTGACTCGAACCCTTAGATTCGACATTCGTAAAGCGGTGTTTGACATCTCTGTCGCAAGAATCCGTGTTTCCCCCCTCCCAGAATGTTGATTTTGTATAGACTTTTTGTACTTGTTTATTGATGCTAAGTGTGGCTTTAAGATTAACTGTGAACGGTTCCTGCTCGCTTGACACTGTGTTACTGAGGGCCTGTTTTAAATCAAGTCCTTGTTTCAGATCACCGACTAATGTACTCCCGGTAAATAATCGTCTTTGGTGTCAAAAACTAGTCTTACGGAGATATGTTCATGGTGGATTTTTTCCTGGATTGATTGCGTTTCCAGTTCTTTGAACACTTACATGCCTATTTTTCAATTCTCCATTCAGATTCGATGATCCGCGGATGTTACCGTGCCAGCATAGTTTCTGTCATAACTGCCTACGAAACTTGGAACTTCGAAACAACTTAGTGTGTCCAATTTGTCGAAAACGCTATTCCCCAGCATCATTACGTTCCTGCCTTGTCCTCAATAATCTTTTGGAAATTTCAACTAAGTACTCTTGCCTTGATGTTCCGCGTACCGCTACCCCACCGATGCCGGCTGATCGCACGGGGACAAGTGGTGGTTCCCACAATTACCTAAGCAGTGATTTTGATGTGAGTTGTTATTACGTGGGTTTCAGATTCACAAATCTGTGCAAAATGTACGATGCCTATTGCGTCTAGAAGTGTTCTTTTAAGTGTGTAGGCAATTACTTACCTACAAATACGTTGAATGTCTTTTAGTGTTGAGTAAAACTCGCATGGGGGTCATAAGTGACATGTCTTATTACAATTGCTTTGTTTTCCACGCTCACTTAAGCACTTTCAACTTTCACACATCCATTTACGTTATCTCCACTACGGCTCTTACGGATGTTTAGATAATCATTTAAGAACATGTCAAGCACATCTTGGTAGCCCTTTAAGTTTATCGTATTTGTTCTTATATTTAATCCTTTAGTGGTTTATGTTCATCACGATTTGGTTTTGATGGGATCTTTGAACTATTTTGGGCTTATTTGTAGTATACCTGTTTTTTTGCGTAAAGTACAATCTATCACGCTTTAGCACCACGATGATGAATACGAAAGCGATGTATATAACTTCTCTGATGACGATTTTTCAACTGATGACTACGAATACGAACATGATTTCTTTCATCACGATTTCTCCGATATTATTAATTACGTGGAGGCGGCCATGAACTCCGCCCGTATACGTGGGTAAGTATTGCTTCCTCCTAGTGTACGTGTGTATTTCGTTTAAATAACTACCATAGATCGCATTTCTTTTCCTCTGTTCTTGTGTAGTGTGCCTTATTTGATGTAAAAGGTTTCGAGACGTTTAGTACTGCGTTTTATTCGAAGTAAGACATAAAATACTTGTTGCCGAATTTTCGGCTTTTTTTAAATCGAAAACGTTCCTGTTGATATTTCAACAACGGCGTTTAACTTGCTCTTGTAATAACTTTTTGGATACTTGATGGAGTACCTTGGAAACTCGAATGAACTTCAAGGTTCCCACCACGTATTTACACCAAGAATCGAGAAGCGATTGAAATATGACTGTGAGAAATGACTTAATTGTTGATGCTTTATCCAACTTCGTGAAAACATTTGATTCACGCCCTTGTGTGTTGCGCTTACGCATTTTAGGACGCCCGATCGACTTGACCATGAAGAACGCAGGGATGGAAGGGGTCGTGATGCAACCCCATCAGGCCTCGTGGACGGACTCATCGCTGCCGATGTCAGTAGCCCTCGAGGCCACCGTCCTCGCAATCGTGGCGGGCGGGGTGGCAACAGTGGCACAGCGGCACCGCCTGCAGCCGCTGCTGCCTCTTCTTCAGCGGCCACGCAAAGACGCGGTGCAGTGAGGCATCGAAATAGTGCAAGAACCTCCACGCGGACCTCTAGATGGGGCACCTCCGACAAAATATTCCGACGTTGCGCCGACTGGCCCCATTGTAACTTGGGTGACCGGTGTGCCTATACACACCCCCATCGACGATGCCGAAACCCAGAGCCCTGTCAATTTGGTGATACATGCTGTTTCCTCCATCCCGAGGATTATGCGCTTCTCCGGTATTAGGATTGCCGTGAAAGCCTCTAGATGCTCAGAACCTGAGGTGTTTTTATTCCATACCTAAGCACTTTTAATCTCTTCCCAAACTGACGTCTCTGTGTATTAGCCCTTATGCTATTTTTATTTACCAAGGTATCATCTTTTTAACTGTCGCCATTTGCATAGGTTCTCAATAAGTTGTTGACAATCTTGTGAAGTTTACGTAGTTTTGCGGCAAAAATGAGCACAAGTAACGCAAATTGAGAATGCCTGGGGCAATTGTAATGTCGTTATTTATTAGGTCAGGGGTGAAACATGATGGAGTTGTGTTAATAGTTTTAATCAGTGCAAATACTTTGGACCCTGTGACAACATGAAATCATGCGTGGATAGTTCGGTGATCCGCTTTTTAGATTTAAATGATCCCTAACATGCATGATATTTGCGCGGGAGATACTTGACTATGGGCGCGTGCTCCGACGCGCCAGCATTAGTAATGGCCAGCTTCGCTACACACGTTATTAGAAGGGCTGGATCATCAAGGTACCTTGGTATCCCCATCAGGAATTAATGGATGTAGGATGACACCGGGCCCCCCTTGCCACCGAATAATTATCCACGCACCGGATGGTGAGTTTGGTCTGCTTGAAAGATGCGTTGGAACCTCAGCCGAGCCTTAGCCCTTAAGTATGTCAGGGATCCTCTCAGAGGTCGTGGCACTTATGCTAAATAGGCTCCTTCAAAAAGTGCCAGTTGGCGACGTGGCGGTGCTGCACAATGGCTTGCTTCCGCCTATCTCAAGGTCAATGAGGTATTCACAGTTTCACTAAGAAGTCATCGTCTTGCTTGAGTGGGAGCACTGGTCAGCTCGAGGCGGTGCTTTCACTTCCCCTCGTAACCGCAACGCTTGTCGTGGTCATTGATGAGTGCCCCAGTGACGTTCATGCAAATTGTCCGTAGTTATGGAACGCAAATGTTGTTGTATTCACGAACCTTGGCAGATACCTAAGCACACGTCTTTTGAATCACATCAACTGATTCGCCACCGTCGATATAGTTTTCCAAGGTTGACTTCGTCGAGTTCGGCCACCTATGCGGGTATTGCCGCTTTCATAATCACTGGCCATGTCTGTCACTCACTAATTAGCAACTCACGAGTTTTCTGAGCTGTGTTCGTGGGTTTAGCGTAACGACTGAATGCAGAAAGCAAGTGGTGTAAACATGCTTCCATGTGGAATGAAAACGTGGCATTCCGAGGGTATGCAACGCTACACAGGGCACAAGCGAAATCAGTAAATAAAGTGCAAGTGAAAAGAAAATAAACTGATTTTTGGCTCAGTTCAGTAAAAGCGTGACTCCGAAAGTGCTTGGGTAGGTGCATCAAATTTTTAGCTTTCCTGCCAAGGGATTTCCTCCCGAGGAACAGCCGATTTATGTCGGATGAATCCCATGTACGGCACGAGTTAGTTTTCATGTTCAATTAGCTGGCGGTCTTGTGTTGTAAATAACACCACTAGCTTGCCGTGTGCACGATTCACCATGCCTGTAGAAGGTAGGCTGTCGTTCGGGGGTGGTTCTCTTCCAGAAGTAGACACCTTGGAACGAATTAGACTAAATCTGCAGTCATGATGAAGGGAACCCTGAATAGGGGAATTCACGTGGTTTTGAGGATGTTTCGGCGAAAATGTCCTGCAAAAGAGCGGGGGAACTCAGCATTCGTCAATTCTTTTATTCACTTAAGATTTTTTTAACTTTATGCAACTCCCTTAGTCGCGCCACGTCATTTGGTCACACCATTTATTAGCACCCCAAACTCAGTGATAGCTCCTACCTCTGTCAATCCCCCTTAATCCGTTGGGCTGAGGTCACTTAAGGCACAAATAAGCTATTAATTCGGACA
Source organism: Mesocestoides corti (assembly GCA_900604375.1). Taxonomy (NCBI): domain Eukaryota; kingdom Metazoa; phylum Platyhelminthes; class Cestoda; order Cyclophyllidea; family Mesocestoididae; genus Mesocestoides; species Mesocestoides corti. The sequence goes on along the minus strand of UXSR01005298.1, from coordinate 120,508 downwards.
CATCACTTCGATTTTGCCAAGTCTCATGTGGGGTAGCTCGTGATCCCGAAAACGGGGTCAAGTTCCGTGCAGTCGGGGCGGTATACGAACACTGGGGCGACGTAAAACACGACTTCATAGTGGATCACCAGGGGGTGAATGTGGTCCAGAAACCACCCACTTAACAAGATCAAGCAACAACCCCGCTAAAGCTCAAGCCTGTTGGCCCTCCTATTACCTCACTCATTCTATAAATTACCTTCCAAGGCTCTGCAAAATGATGATTGGGGTGCGTCACCATTCTATTAAGTGACTGTTCAGTACGTCTGCGGTCAGTAATACTTCTCGAAAAAGTAAAGGTTTGATCTAACTCACAAAGGCAAATAGAACTGACAGTAAGGAACTCCAGTTCAGTAGTGTAAACCAAGACTGTGGTTCATTCAATGGCCCTAAAATGGTCGTGCCACGTAGACTACATCAAGCTAAACCATCTACGCAGTATGCTTTCAATCGACGGGATGTAGCCGAAATCACAGATGACTACATTTGCAGCAGTCTTCTTGCACAAGCCCAGTAGCAGGACCACAGTAGCAAGAGGAGAAGCAGTCATCGCCAACGAATCTATCGACAGAAATGCGACAGAGCAACTGTTGTAGATTGTCCGCGATTTAACAGCCTCAGTACTTGAAACCCAACAGGGGGCAACCGTAGATTACACGTTCATACATGCCACCCTCGACGTAAAAGCTAACTGCTCAATAAGTCCCCTGTTTTGGGACCTCAAATAGCTGTACTATTGACCCAATCCCCTTTGCATTACACACTACATGTTGTTCAAGGAATGGGCCGTGGTGTCGAGATCTCTTGGAACACGGATTCGGTTGTGAATCGCGTTGATTCACGCTCGTTAATCTGGTCGCCCAATTTTTTTTGAAATATTTCTCCCTTTTCGCAGTATTCCGCCAACCGATCTGAACCTCAACTCACGCGATCAACCTGGATTACTGCTACGTGTAAAAACATTCACCTATGTCTCGATGTTAACACATCTATGATTCACGCTATTTCACACATCTGAGCTATATTCACGCGCAAATGGCACAAGAACTAAAATCTAGTTGAGCTCTGAAGAAAACGTTTGTGTCCACACCCTCTCCGGCCTTCTCTAAGGTATCAGGTTAGCGTAATCAGGTTAACTTCAACTCAGTGGCCCCGGTGTAGTTTGAGATCACATGCCGAGGTCCACAATAATTCTAGGTCAATTCACTTATGGACACCCTGGCAGTGGCTGTATTAGATGCACCTCCCACACCTATGCCTACTCGCTGCTAATGGACCATCAAGCTCCAGCAAGTTGCCAAGACTCCGCCGAAAACAATCATCCCACTCCCTGGCCCTTGCCACAGAGGCTCTGGTCGGGTGTGCGCACAGACGTTTTAGGTCCCACCAACACAAGCTTGTACCCTGTTTTGACTGACGCTTACTCAAAATGCAAATTTTGTCCCAAAGAGTTGGCCAGTATGGCATTTTAGATAAAATCGTCTTAAATAGAGGCTCCTAATCCATGTCACAGTAATTCAAAGAATTCTTTAGGCAACAACTCACCACAATAACCTCCATTCTACCGAACTTAGTCATATAAATAAAATGCATCGTTTGCTGATAGCTTTAGCGGGCCTTCGTTATGTACGTCGAAATCCTACAGAATTTCCTTGCTGAAGCGCTGCAGATCAACTAAGTGGAACCCTGCCAAGCCAAAAATTAACCTCTGAGATACCCAAGGTCTTCCAGTTGCGGACAACTAATTTTCAACATTTTGGAAACGAAATCCGATGACCTGAAGCCTCCATGGGTTGAATTGAGTGTTCCATTGGAGGCCAAAATATGCGTGCACGCTCGAGACAAACCGATCAATGCGTAACACATAAACAGAAGAAATGAGCGTAAGTCGACATAGACGATTCATCCTCAGTGTGATTGTGCGACACGACACATGGCCAAAATATCGGAACCAACTCCACAAAGACTAGGCTTAGAAACGCCAACCAGAGGAGCAGCTTTAGACGGGACTTGCTATTCAACACATCTCGATCCCCGACATCGACAGTAGAAGCCTCGGTAAAACGTTCATTCATGCGCCAGGTGATGGTATACAGGCCTAATCGCTGAACATAAGTGCTCTAGGGGGTCGAAAACGACTTCAAATGGCGATAAAACCTGTGTATCTTCTCGGCTTTTGGATTCCGGGAGGGACCTAGTTGCATGTTCGAATACAATTGCCTACAAATCAGATAAACAGTTACCTGCAGATGTTAGCCCCAGATTATATTGGCAACAGTACTTGAAATTGGTTACATTTGCAGTAGAAGAACCAGAGATGCGGGAAAAGCAGTTTTCTTTATGCAGGGAAAATGTCTTAAATGTTATGAACCAATGTGCAGTAACCGTCGGCCATCCCTCAATTAAAGCATCTAATTATAGTCAATTATCCAATTTCCCAGCAAACCTGGTTTCTGAGTTTAGTTAGGCTCCATGTGAATCGTGTCCATTCTCGTCCACTAACCCGGCAGTCGGAAGCTTAATTTCTCCGTACTCTCTTCTCAAGGGGGCCGTGTCGGTTACAAGAAACTGACTGTTTGTAAACCCCTGTGGGTGCACCTTCCCCCTGCTACTCGCCTACCCACAGCATTCGTACTTTATATGGGCGTCACCCAGACCGCATCGATCAACAACCCCAATTGTCAGACATGAGTTTTTAGTTAAAGAGCGCGGATATGAACTGTAGATTCGGTCCCAGCAAGAACAGCTTTAGCATTCAGTTAGCCCCGTAGTAAGTCATATTGATTCTCATCTAGTAACTCAACCGTCAGACGCCCTGAAGTTGCGTGCACTGACGAGTGCAGTGTTCACCCTCATTCCAAAGCAGTAACGTATCCGTATTCTCAACCTGTCATACCTCCCGTTTTGACCAACCTCAGCAACCCAGGGTCTACTTTACTGATGTAGTTTGATAAGTTTCCAGCATTTATAGTGCTTTTAGCCAAGACTCTAGAGTAGAGAGTTATATTCGTAATGGACTGTCAGTGATTGCGCGTAAGTGAAGCTCGTTTACACATTTATTAAAATCAACGGTCCAAACCCATTTTCTTCGTTTACTGTCATTAGTCGCGTATTACGCATGCTCACTTATCTGCTCGTAAAGGCACCTTTGGCAGGGACGACGCTATGAATAATCGTATCCACTGTTAACTCGCTTGCCTGTTCTTGAGTTGTCGCGGGATGTAACCGATCAGGGTAGCAAGGTAATGCAAGCAAACCACTGCAGACCGTAAGACCTCATAACGAGTCTCTGAGCTAGTGTATTCAAATATTGTCGAATTTCGATTTATTTTGGTTCAGGACGGAAATATTCGAAACATAATTTATGAAAGAGATGGACTTTAGTATGTTAATGGTGCCCGAATTAATTTGGTATGTGAATTAAATGCCACAAAGGATAGTGTAGGAGTTAATTTAGTGGGTTTTCGCATGGCTTAAAATCGTATTTCCCAAACATATACAAAATGTTAACCGTCAAGATGATAATACATTGTTTCGTACCTAAAACTCACTTCAATATTTGGTTAGGCTCGTAGATAATTGTGTTGATTCTTGCCAATGAACCCGGTCGTCGTATGCTCATGTCGTCCCCATCGATTATACGAAACCATCTGACTATTCATCCCTGTGCGTGCATCATTCCCTGCTATCCATTTCAGTCACTGCCACATTTGCACCTTTTACAGGTCCACCCAGGCCACACTGAGCAACACACCCCCCTTTTGGCAGAGGTGACATTTTAACCAAAGAGTGTGTGCACGGTAACTAGGTTTAGACATCTGGCAAACCGTTAAGCCTTCGCCATTTCCGGCTTTTTATTCTTCTTGAGTAGCCGTGTTAAGTATAACGCTGTGGCCTTGGCGAGATCAAAAATCACATGCTGAAGCCCTCAACAGGCTAACTAGGTGTTCGCTATTAAATTTACCGACAAACGACTCTTTTTAAGGTGACTTTACATGAAAGATTTTAATGTTGTTACTTGTGAGTGCTTACAAATGACGCCCTAACATTTCATTGTGTACACTTGAAAACCCCATTATTCAAAGTGTAATGTTTAAAGGGCACCCAAATATGGCCTAGACAGGATAACATTAAATACACAACAACCATTTTGATGCCCAATTTTGTCTCGATTAATAGCACAAGTAAAGCAGGGTTTCGTAGGGTTTTAGGTAAGTCTGACTTACAGGGAGGAATTCGTTTTAGTGTCTTGGAAAAATCTTGATCTAAAATATTGGAGCTTCAAATGCTTGGACAGACCCTTTGAAGCTCCAGACTTCTTTGATCACCTCAAGCAAGCGCGATGCGGAAAAGCTATCCTGTAACATTTGTGCACACGGACACTATTTAATGGATTAGTTTCAACCTTTTACATCAAAATGGCTTGATTGCTAGAAGAGACTTGTGAAGGCGCCATATTCCGCTAACAACCCATCAAGGATGATGTCTGCGGCGAAACAGAGAGTTGAAAGTTTATTCGAGGACTTAACCCAGCCGCCGTCGTGTGTATCGTTTATGCATGTGCATTTATACCTCAGATGCGTGAATCATAGGTGTGCTAACATCGAGACTTAGGTGTGAAGATAATTCAGGATAATTATTCGTGCACACGGCTGGCGATATGCTGCCATAAAGGGAAACCATGTGTAGGAGGCTGGAGTGATCGGATAAGCGAGTGTGGACCAACACGATTCATAACAGACTTATCATGGCGTCGCTTGGTGATGCTAAGATATGTGACTGATTAACTAAAGGTATTCATTTAACGAAATCTACCAGTCAATATCGGGGTTACGTTCACCTAAAACCAGATAAACAGGACCACATATCAGGGCCTACGACGTTACAGAACTTTTATATGATAATCAGCCCTCTACCAGGCATTCAAAAGGTGCATATCTGCCGTGGAAAGTCAATCTTTTCTTACATTAAACGATTTCGATTGTAATAGTTCTGTGTTCGGTGTAAGATAGAAGCCTCATTAAAATTTGTGAAAATTGAAACGCTTTAAGTATGCGGATTCAAATAACAAACTTGACTGTCTAAAAGAAAACAGATTTGACTGTTCTTGAAAGCAGATTTTCTAAAAAGACAATCTTCTCATAAAGTGATTTATTGAAGACAACAGCAGCAGATTTCATTTAGTTGGTGCAAAAAAATTGTCCCTAGGTTAAGCACAAACTCTTTCGGAAACAAGCAATTCGAAGAACAAGGTGTGTAATTGACGGGTTTGGATCCTGTAATATTTTCTAATTCCTTTCTGGATTCTTTGAGTTACTAGGCGTAACAGCACAATGCTCCTTTATTCCAGATGAATCTTTTGAACTTTAATTGGCCAAAATTAAACACAACACAAGATCTACTCAATCAGTTAAAATATTAACCTCAGTTTTACTCAAGTGCTCAAAAGGAGCAAAATAAATTCAACTAAATGCATTCGTGTACGAAATGAATGGTTCTTAATGGTCCGATCAAAGGTAGAATTTTTTTCAAAAGCAAACAATCTAAAGCTTTAAGTCATCGATGTTATGACGCGAAACTTCGCTCCTGAATTTTTCGTTATTTATCTTTTGATGCCCTGGGAGCTCCAAGCTTCTAGTACAGAAAAGCAACGCTTATTACATTGCTAGTTAAAATCGCGGATATCATTAAGCCTATGACAAAATGATACGATTTTAATTTTATAATGTAGAATAATAGGCCTTTTATTTGTTCAATTATTATACATTTAATATTGTCTACTTGCGTGCACCTTGCAAAGCAAGTAAGATATTTTAAAGGAACTTACTGCCCTTCGGCCGTTGCTGTGCCTAAAACAAAGAACTTTGTTTGAGTTATCTATAATCTGTCCACGCAAATCGAGAATTTCAGGTAATTATGAATAACGAGACTTGCGTGAGGTCTCTGGATCAGGTGGAAAATGAGATGGAATTAAAGTTGTCTATTTCAAATGAATCACAAAGTGAAAATATACCGGCAAAAAATAAAAAGAAACGGAAAAAGAGATCGAAACAGTGTGGTACTTATTTTTTTCCAAATTCATTAATGTCTCGTAGATGTTGCAACAGAAGAGGATCCTCTTAGTAGTTCGTCATAGTTATTAATAGTTTTTAGAAAATAAAGAAGTGGCTGTTGCATCTGATGTGCAGACGTGTCATAAACCACCTGCTGCTTCTGAAAAGAAGAAAAAATCGAAAAATGGTTTGATTTTCGGCATTTCCCAACTCTTATTTAATATAATAGGCCTGAAGCAAACTGACCCACCTACAATCCCCGTCTCTCAGCTTTATCCTGGTAAAGATTTTCCAATTGGTGAAATAATGGAGTACACAAATTCTACGGATGGGTAAGTCAGACCACCCGTTCAATAGGCTTGTATTCTTGATTTTACCAAGTTGTTAATCTCCGAAAGCTGCATATTTTCTCAGGAAAATAAGGTTTAGATATTTTTGTGAAGGTGTAATTTTTTATATGTCCGATAACGGTAGGTGATTCGAATGTAGGTGTAATTTCGTGGACAGATATAACCTGTACCTTGTTAATTCAAACATCTGGCTGATCGTGTATTGTTAACATATTTACTGGTTTTACAAATGCTGCAATGGAATCAAAGTGGCTGTTTGTCCACGTTTGTATATTATCATTTGTAATTTGCAGCAAGCAGGCGTTGAACTGCCCTATGTAACAACCTTCACTTCATTTTCACACTTGACTAGCTTCATGGAAAGTGGTAAGCTTCCTTCATGTGAATATAACCAGGAAGAGCAAAATTATTTCTCATTGGCCTTCTGATATTTATAAATATGTACTAAGTTGTTGGAGAAATGGATTTGTGTTCGTTAAACTACATGATAATTACCAACTGTGGATGTGTACGTGATTGTTAGCCACTCATGTCGAGTGGATAAAATATGGCTCTTATTATTCTCATGAATGCCTTTTTCAGTAATTTGAGATTCAGAACATCTGCTGAATATTACAAGCTCAACTAGTTTTGAATAGAAATTATTGTTCAAATGCGTAATGACCACTTCCAGGCGCTTGCTAATAGTTTGAGGTGGTGTAGTGTGATACCGCTTGCATTGAATTACATAACCTTGAATATAATGTAAAGCGTAAATGCCCACGTAAGCGGATTTCATCAACTTCATTCTGCCATAAGCGAAAATAAGTAGTCTTTGTACTTTGATTTATTCAAATATCTGTTCCGCCTTATATTTACGATTTACGTTCTCTTGATTTTCGTATATCAAGCAACAGGTATATGAAATACTGTGTTGCTACACATGCGTGCATTCAAGTTGGTACAGGTTACCTTCTTTGATCAGCAACATGGTAATTCACTTATCCACCTTTTGAGCGGTGAATCTCCAACTAGAGACGGTTCAAGTAGGATAACACTCCACATTTCTTGGTTCGATCCATAGTCTTTTTATTTACCACCTGTAGCGTCCAAGAATCAATGAAAGACGAGAGTCTCATTATCCAGTTCTTGTGCTTAGTACGGTATATAAGTAGGGGCATTATCTTGACGTACCAATACATACGGATGGCAAGTTAGATCACCTCCGGATAGAAAACCGATCTTAAAATGTCGACGTTTTAAGTTATATATCTGCTTTCTGTCACCCCCTTCCAATAATACAGTTCTCTCTCAACAGTTTATAAGATTGGCGAGCTCTTGAACAGGCGTGTTCTCCACATGGTCTTTGTAATTACAAGTGGCCCCAAATCGTTTTACAAATCGACGCATTCATAGTGGTACTGTTAAATCTGTTTAATTGTCGCCTTAAAAGAGTAGCATGGTACGCTCAACTATGACGCCTTGGCGAAATCTGGGTGTCTGTTGTTTGCAATTGATAATTTTTAGCCGGACAGCTATTAATCGAATGACCTCTCAGGAGTGTCGGTTGCAGGATGAAGCCCGTCTTGAGGTCTACCAGGATATCCGGCAAGCAGCCGAGGTTCATAGGACGGTGAGACAATACATGCGACCCCTGCTGAAACCCGGCGTGCGTCTTTTTGACTTTTGCGAGCAGCTTGAGGCTCTCAGTCGAAAGCTGATTAATGAAAATGGCCTCCAGGCTGGTCTCGCCTTTCCAACGGGCGTTTCTCTCAATCACTGCGCCGCACACTACACACCCAACGCCGGTGATGATACTGTCCTCCAATATGACGATGTGTGCAAGGTGGATTTTGGTGTTCACGTGAATGGTGAGTATGATTAAGCACTTGTCTTATGTCGTTTATGAATTTGTACGCGGCTTATTCGCCCTCTCAGTGTGCAGAACACTTCGGCTGGAGTTTCAGCTTGAAAATTCCAAAGTTCCATGTGGCATCCTTTATAGTGTGTAAAAGGGGTGCTGTGCTAAATTGTATTTTGACTTGTAGGCAATCTCGTCGACTGTGCGTTCACTGTCCACTTCAACCCAAGGTACGACAAGCTCGTTGAAGCTGTCAGGGACGCTACCAACACGGGTATCAAGGTAAACGACTGTTTTGTCTTCAGCTTAAAACAAACATGTCGTGAGTTAGCTTGCATTTCTGAGAACCCATCCCCGACCACGCTCTTTATCACTGCAAGTGGCGAGCGTAAACTTGGTCACTTCAGTGCGGCTGGTCAGATAAAGCCACAAGGGCTGTTTGTACTTTACTGAACCGATGCTGCCTTAAAGCTGGACGCTACCATTTCATTCCTTGGCCTCATGCTATGCCGAGTAAACAGCACGTGGTTTCAAACGTGACACATTTCTAACCTCATCTTGTTTCTTCTAATGAGCACAGTATGAAGTCGAAATTGTTGTTTCCTTTTTACTGTCTTAGTATGTGCTTTACGTACTTTCTGAATATCATTTCAATGCTAGCTTGAATACTTTGGATGTGCATCTATTCACATCACAAAATGATTAATAATCGCTGAGTTTTAATGCGATATTTTACTTTTACTGGGTCAAGTGTTTTGTGGGCTTGATTGTCAATTACATTCTAGAACGGTGTACAACACAAGTAAAGGATTACGTATGATTTATTCTTCATTATGACTTAGGAATCTGGCATTGATGTGCGTTTATGCGACGTGGGGGAGGCTATTCAAGAGGTTATGGAGTCTTATGAAGTTGAAATAAACGGTGAAACATATCAAGGTAAGCTTTGGTGAATTTTATGCATAACTGATTTAGTTTTGTCACTTTTGTTTGCAAACACACCCTCCCCCCTCCAACACATTCACGTGTCGTTTAGCGACAATTTCAGCCGTCCTTTTCTTGAACCCGATTAGACAAAATAACATCATTAGTGGTTCAAAATTGCGTCTTTCAGTCCGTAGTTTCGCTTAAAAAGTATTGTATTTTGTACGGGACAGTGGTTGCGTGGAAAAGATAACCCTTAAATCACCGTGCGAAGAGTAAGCCAGAATTGTGAAGTTGTTACTTGTGGCTCAGCTACAAACGCATTTGCTGTTGCCTATTTGTGATGGCACAACACGGAAAGGTGTTTGTCTGTACGTCCTAGGCACGTGTAGATGTTGGCAATCACCTGTTCAGTCTCACAGTGTTCCTCATAAAATTAAATTACTTCATCGGATCTTACGACACGAAAGGGCCTACCGAAAAAAGCATGTGTAAGATATCGTATGGGAAGCGCTCGCGCCCCTTTGGTTTACTCTGTTTCACTGTGTTCAATAAACTCCTATCTGTTGGAGTTCAAAAAGGACCAGTTGGGGCAGGGGAAGCCGTGTCGAAATTTAATTTTCACTCGCAGCAACGAGTTAGTTGGCTACTTTGCGTTTTGCGGTAGAAGATCTGGCCATTACCGCCTTTCTATGTTCATTTTCAGTAAAGCCTATTCGGAACCTCAACGGACACTCCGTTGGGCCGTACCAAATCCACGCTGGAAAGTCCGTGCCTATCGTCCGGGGTGGGGAACAAACTCGTATGGAGGTAGAGCATATTTTTTCACTTTAAGTAACCTTTAGTTTAGTCATGTTTATTTGTTGATTGATACGCATATTTCCTAAAAAGTTATAGCCTTATTTCCCGCCTTGTGTATGTTTCTTTGTCCAAGAAATAATCCGAGTCAGTAGAACGTATTAGTCATGTCGTGCCTCAGCTGAATAATTTCCACTTACTACTTGTAACAGCTGTTTTAGCTGCAAATTTACGCTCCTCGGACATCAATAGGTTGAGAACTAGACAGTAACCGTAATCACTTGGAGCCAATGATTTGACAGGCTGCTTGGGCTGTCTCCAATGGGCGCGCGTACCTCTTTAGTACTCACCACTGCAACCACACCAGGCTCTCATTGATAACCTTCGTGAGGATGGAAAGACGGCTCGAACCGTTCTGAGTGCCACCAAATGTCGTGGGTAGGCATGAGTAGCGAGGGCATGTGAGTTCATGCTGCAAAAACATCAATCTGAATCCGATCTTCATGCGCCTGCACCGAACAAACGGAAGCTGGCGAAAACATTGTTTTCACGCGTATCAACTTGTCGACTGGCGTATGACCTCTTGCTGACAATGCCGCCTTCACACCGCCTTTTAGTCCCTAAAGCAAAATATGATATTGAATAATCTGTTATATAGGATTTTACTGTAGCATGACCTGACAGAAGTTGCCATTTTGTAATATTTTTTTTTTCTGAAAAAATCCACGGGCTTAAAAGCGGCCTGAGTCTACTAAATCCTCTCCTTCTTGGTCAATTATCACCCATGAGAAGAACTGTAATGGTTGCGAGTAATTGAGCAGCCTGGGGTTGTGCTCATTCCCCCGATGTTTTGGTAAATGGTACTCCATGCATCAAGTTGCCAATTACTCTCGCCGTGGACCCTTCGGAGTTGGACAAAGTTGGTCCCTCTTGTGATTGGCTGCTGTAGCCACTTTTGCTAAATCCTCCCCAGCCTTGATTGAAAAAGACTTGATGAAATTCCATGCAACTCTGCAATCACCACTCTATTCGGTGGCCAAACTTGGTTAATGGCGTCCTTATTTTTCATGACAAATTAGGCACTGGGACTGATTTGCACGAGTGATGTTAATGTTGTAATTTTCTCTATCGAAAATTGTCCTATCTACTAACATGTCACTCCGAATTAACTAGGAAAATGAGGTTTATGCCATCGAGACTTTTGGCAGTACCGGAAGGGGCGTGGTGCACGACGACATGGAATGCTCGCATTACATGAAGGATTTTGAGGTCGGTCATGTCCCTCTCAGGCAAGTCTGGCAGTTGCGTTTTCTCGTGTGTATTTAAATGCGAGCACTGAGTGCCTTTCTGTGCAGAAATCAAATAATCCAAAGTAGGCATTTTTAGTCCGTCGCCCCTAGGTCTAGTCGGCATGGAGGGGCAGTTGCGATCTCCCCTTGGCTTTCATTTTTATTGCCTTTTGTCGTGTGTGTCGAGTAAACAGCCGCAGGTGCAGGCTTGTGTGCGCGTCCGGTGCACGCGGAATCACGGAAGCCATTGAAGTGAAGTGATCAGTTTGTTGATGATATGTACGATTTCATGGACAAATGTAGAGTGGTAGTGTTAAGAAATGTACCATACTCCTGGCTCCATACTAACTCCCCTCACTAACTACTTCCGGACGGGCGGTCTCCATGGCTTCGCGTCTATGTTAACATCCACCCTCGGGAGTCATCGTTTAAACCATCGTTCCTTAATACTGGGTTCTAGTATTCTTTTCAAAACTGTTGTGTGTGTAACCCTATAATCACTTGAAAGTAGCTTAATAATTAAAGCGAGTCGCACCAATGCAAATATTACGTTCAGCGGTTGAATGCAGCCCCTTATTAGTGAGGCGCTTCTACAAAGACCTCGCGGATAGAGCCTAGAAAAGCTAGTTAGTTGGAAGGAATGTATTGTTTTGGGGAACGCAGTCTTGCCCATCGCCTTTCCTTCTTGGGGACTCGGTGACTTTTCTTCCTTGGTTTAATTCGGAGTGGTGGCCCACCATTTTACCACGATAAACCCTTTGCCATATGTAGTGCAGAATCTGACAAATGACAGACCCCACAATACCACCACATAGATTGGCGACAGGCCATATCAAAGAGACCCAAGTCACGATGTTTTGGTTTTGGGAAGTGCGGTGTCTCTACTTTTATTTTTTAGTAGGTGTCTTTTTTTGTTGCAGGCAAACTCGTGCAAGGCAACTCTTGTCAACGATAGACAAGCACTTCGGCACATTGGCCTTCTGCCGCCGGTGGTTGGACCGCCTGGGTGAAACCAAGTACCTGATGGGTCTCAAAAACCTGGTTGACAACGGGCTGGTCAAAGCCTATCCGCCCCTCGTTGATATGCGCAATAGCTACACCGCCCAATGGGAACACACTGTGCTTTTGCGACCCACTTGTAAAGAGGTCGTAACTCGGGGAGACGACTACTGAAGCCTCCATTCCTCCTGACAGCCCGTGTTGAGACTTCACAAATAAAACTTCCTTTTTGTGCTCTATTTTTAGTTACTCGGGGCTTGTTTTCTGTCGTGTGTAACAAGACTGCAAAATAACACCAAGTAAACGCAAATAGCGTGGTGGCCGTCGTAATGGTTTTCCACTAATGGTGCTATTGTTTCCTTAGTATCAAACGGAGCTTCCCAAGGCACGACTCGAGCACGGACGTCAGTTTCCTTTCATGCCTTTAGTCAACCCATACAAATGCATCCCAGTAAATATTGGTTAATAAATTAAAAATTAATTGTCGTTGAAAGGCGGTCAGAACGGGCTTTCGAATAAGCACAACCGGTGCAGAGCACTTTCGTTTTTGTAAACCCAGATTTAATTGGTGCATGGTCGTAATTTGTGCGACTAACTTGATACCCTGTTTAAGTGAAGCAAATTTAACCAAATGAAGGTTTTGGTGTCATAACCACACTTTCAAATCGTGATTGTGTAATGCGCGCCATTCGACCCACGCACGCCGGTCTGGCCTGTTCTTTGCCCCCTCTCCCCTCCCGCACCTTCGCCTTCCTCAAGGCGCCCGTGAGTCCGAGGGCAACACCAACCCTCCTCGCGACCATCCCTTTCCCCACTCTAACTCTCCCTAAGCTCTAGCCCTCTGAGTTTGCATGCGGTAGTATGGAATACATCCGGTTCTTTCAGCTATTCTTCTATCGTATGCCTGGTAGCTAGCCATGATGGTGTGGCTATCTAAGAGGAACGGGCTAACAGTCATCTACCTATTTAGGTCCCTCCTCTCTAGGCGCATTAAAAGTATGCAAAGTAAACTTTCTCGGTTGAAAAATCCAAATTCTAGAATCGTTGTAGTGTATCCTGCAGCATTGTGCTTCAATTATGCAGCGAGTTATAATGAATATGCGGAAATGTTTGAAGTCTAAAGCAATGAATGTGGGATTCATCCGAATTTAACCTGGAATCGCTTTGGTAAGAGGCATCATTAAAAAAAGCATGCCAACATCTCTGTTCCATCGACGATTGGCACTGCTTTGTCAGTCGGTAGATGGGGCGTTTTTACAGCAAAAAGCAGCAATGAGCGGATCCATCAATCACACGTTCTGTTTCTTTTCATGTGTTCACTGTGAACAACTGCTTCGTTTTTATCCTGAGGAGGTGCAAGCGTGTAATCGTGTCCGACGTCACTTTACTAAAATAAACTTTTTCATGCAAATCATGATTGTTTGCGATGTTAGTTTTTCCACGTGACACCTTGCTCCATAATCTTTGCCTAATTACCGAAAAAAGTAAGGTTTCTTGTAGACCGAGTTTGTTTGTTCCCTAAACACTGATTCAACGTCTAGTAAATCTCAGTGAAAGGCAAAGAATGACATTTTAAATGCGTATCTAATCTAGATTTTCTCCCCTTACTCAATCATGTTTAATGGGGACTTACTCGATTTGAATCTGCGATGGAAATATGACCTTGAACATTTATGCCTAACTTGACTTTTCGGACCACCAGTCAACAAAGGAGGAACGGTTTCACAATTCCATAGACTCCCCAAATTACTGCTAAATAACGATATTTTCCCAAACCGTAGTCCAAGAAATGAGCATTCAGCATACAGGAGAAGTGCCACATCTATTAAGAGATTTCTTCAGTTAACCAGTCATGCATTCAAGTGTAGAAGTTGACGAAACGGTTTGATTTCAAATTAGGCGGATGATTGTCGCCGTTCTCACGTACCCAAAGTTGATTAGCAGTACCACTTTTATAATGAATCAGTTAGGTCATGGGCAAAATATTACCAATGCAAAGCTTCGACAATATGCATGGAAGTAGCAGTGGTAAACTCGGCGTTTTTGTGACTACCTAAACGCTTTTGACTTTGCAATTTTGAATTCGCGCGTGGAATCGAGGTTATCGAGTATTTCTGTGTGACCTGGTTGTTCAATTTGCCAGCCTAATTGGAACCACATGTCTGTTGCGGCGCCTACACTACTTAAAATACCGTTCTCTGTCCAATAATTTGGCAGCACCGGCCTGGGGCAATAATCGCCCCGATTTCTAGCTTCATGAATGATCTCGAAAGTGGGGAGTGCTTGAATTAATGGGGAAACACATACTTAAAGTGGACATAGCACCAGACCCCATGGACTTCTAGATTACGTCAGTATTTGCAGGGGTTTTTGGCCGTTTTGAAATGCTTTATTGTAGGGCGCCAATACTTGCTTCTTCTAGGCAAAGCAAGTAGAAGGCATTGCGTATCCCTTTTGATGTTGTTCAAGAATCCGGCATGATAGTGGCCTTTAAAACATATTTTCAGGTATCAACTACCATAATTTTCGTGAATGCCGGAAAAGAACAAATGAGTAGAATTTAATTTGCAGAATATCTGTAGATAATTAAGCGAAGCGAATTACCATCAACCTCAACTTCTAACTTGTAATGAATTCATTGATTTGACGCTTCTGGAAAGTGGATTGGGTTGTAAGAATTGACTCGCTGTCTGGCAGGGCCTCTTCTTGACGAAGTCACAAAGTGGGTCAGCTTTAGGTAATGGGTAGGGATTTCGGTAGCTCCTCGTCCATTTAAGTAGTGTGCTCACACATAGCGTTTCGAAAAAAAATCCTACTGGAATTGACAACTAGCGTTCAAAGTATTTTATGCCTAAAATCACTTTAACCCAAATTAAATTGTCTGATCTTGGAATGGCCAAATTGCTGTCTTGTTGAACATGCCTAAGCAAGGCCAAATTAGCTTTTGGCGATCAGCGAGCGAACACGAATTCTGTCAACTTAAGTAATTATTTTTGTCAGAGATCAATGATATGCAATTCTATATAAACTGGTGTCCTTTCATGCTAAAAAGACGTCTAATTTTACAACTCAATGAATGACTGCTCCTTCGTCTTTTCAGTCTTTTTTCTTGCCGGTCACATCTGAGAAGACTTTCGTCCAATCTTGGCTAAAACTCAGCCTTTTATTCACAATTTTGCCTTTGTCTCATTCGTAAACTGTCGTTTTTGGTGGCAACATGCCCTGGGATATAGACCATACACGTTCCAGCAAACACTAAGCCAGTGGGAAGTATTCCACCTACGAATTAGTGTTTGGCTAGGATACAATTAATTTGTATTACAGTGGGCTTAATATGTTGGCACTTGCATATTCAGCATGTACCGTAATTCCTATACAAAAAAAACATTCAATCAATGAACTCAATGGCAAAAATTGGTAGAAATTGCAAACTAATAAAAGCATCACTTAAATGCTGGGGATAAGTAAGCACTTAAATCGCCACCTTTTGTTAATTATCAGAAGCACTCTCCAGTTTCCCTGAATGATCGAAGGTAAAATCTATTGCATAACTCAGTTTATTTTCTTTTAATAAATAGGTCTGCGGTAAGCAATTAAACGGTAGTTGGTTGTGGAAGTACTGAGCAATTACCACCCGATTGAATGTCTGTTCTAACTGCCCACAGTCTTGACATTTCCCCTAACATTTGGAACAGATTGGCAGGCTGTAATGATTGCCTTCCATATTTACACTTCGTCTTCCTACCCAATTAGAGTTGACTGATTAACCTCGCGATCACTTTGAAAACAAAACGATCGCAAAGGCCACGTCAAACTTGACAACTTGTATTCGTCGAGCGGATTCAGCTATAAGGCCATCATATTCTCTAGCGCCATATGCATTCATTCTTTTTTTACCATTCAAAGAGTTACTAAAGGACACATTTTCCGAATTCAACGAGCTTGCTTCTCTCTCAAACGGCAAATTTCTTTGTCCAATAATGAACGTGCGAATGTCATTTGATAAATCATGGAGACTTAGACATAGGTCTAGATGAAGGGTAAATCATTGAATTGATGCAGCAGATGACCCGTTAATCATACTCAAAGGCTCCAGTTTTATTACTAATTTTAAGTAGCATTTATTGTTGTTTTTTTTCGTTCGTTTGCCAGTGCAATGTAATGGAGTATATTTTTACATTGTATAAAGTAGGAAGAATGATAATAAATACATGTTCTTGACTTTAAGCCACGGCAAACCTTTGGAATTCAATGTCCAAACCCAAATAAACTTTTCATTTGCTAAAATAAAGCCTGCACTAGTGTCATTGACAGGCAGCCGCAAACTGATTTCACATTAACCCCACCTTTACGTTCAAGAGATATCTAGGTTCGCTTTATGGGGGCTATCGAATTCCACAACAAGCCAACTAAACAGTGGAGGGTAATAAATTCAGGCCCAAGTGCAACAAATCGTATATCTCGGATGGTATTTATCTCTCGGGATACTTTTCCATTCCTTTTCACTACTCACGGATAATTAGCATCTTATACATCAAATGGTAGGCAATCACTCTAAATTATTGAAAACTGAAGTGATAATATCCAAAGAATTTTAAAGTAAGTCTTCAGGCAACCAAATCAGTACCAGTTAAAGGTACAATGTCGAAAGCTGTAAAAATAGGCCCTTCATGGATTAACAGGTGACCAATTAAATGCGTTTCTCTATGGAAATCAACGCAATTTGCAGCTGTGGTGATAGATGCACAATAAAACCAAAATACATTCAAACGATTTCGATATCAATGACTAATGCGCAAGAGATAAGAGAATATTTTTTATCATGTTTATGGCTGGCTTCTGAGGAAACAATTTGACGATATTTTGGATGGAAATAATTGATAAAAATAAAAAATGGCGAAACGTCCCACTATTAATAAACGGAGACAAAAGAATTTCGTTCAGAATAATGTTAGAGGTTATGGGAAGACGGAATTTCAATAAAGTTTGTTTGAACCATTAACACGTAAATACGCGGAATTATTTGCATTTAAGTAAGTTAAAAACACCACTGTTTGCTTGAGTTGCAATGATTCTAATAAAGTAGCATGCTCGATTCTTATAAATAAAATATTATTCTGTTCAACTGGGGAATCTGTAAATTATACAACCCTTTGGAAATTTATTCCAAGTCACAGTTACTGCTGAAAAAGAATGCTTTAATTTAAAATGCAACACTACAAAAGCGTCTTAACTTTCTGACTAATGTTGCGCGATGATTGCGTAATATTAGCATCACAGCATGCAGACAACTAAATCTTTTCAAGTGTCAAATGCCAAGTTTGTCATTAAATGGTTTACCTTAGTAGTAATTAACATAGAATGGATGGTTTATTTGAGTGACGAGTAATTTGCTAGCGTCATTCATTTTTACAAGATGACTCAATAAAAGATCTTCACGAGAACACAAAAACCGATGTTTATGTTGTCTTTAGCAATGCAGTTAGTGTTTTAATGGGTGCTGCCCATAAGGTATATTCTGAAATCTTCTCCTTATTCTGTAGTTAAGTTTTAGCACAGCACACTTGTACTTGGCTATTTTTATGTCACATGTCTCCAACATTTGCCTTGGTTTTTCCAAAACTGTAGACACATCCGTTTTTTTCTCCCCACTCCCTTGCGGCAGCAATCGCGATTTAAAATATCAGCGCATTGCGGATTAGAAATTACGGCTTTTATAAACATATATGAGTATCGGCATAATGCCTTCCTTGTGGAAATCGATTTTTTCTAAGCGGAAAACGTAGAAAGCTGCGTTTACAGCTCATTTCTAAACGCATAGTTTGCCAATTTTACCGTCAGGTCAGTCCGAAATAATATCTCTTTCAGGTAACGTTTGGTGGCTTGGTGTGTCTGCATTAAAACTACAAACATTGAATGACGTTTCCCGATGTAAATGAGCAAGTGCTCGATTATGCATTATTACCTTCATTTAAAACATTATGCAAATTGTTTTAGGATAACTCCTGTTTTAGCTTAAAATGTACATTTCCACAATCTACCAAATCCCAAAGGCTTATGTGGGCTACGAGGATTACTACTCAAGTGGGTTTCATAAAGACTTTCTTCTGCGATTTTTAAGAACCTCAATTAAAGATTTTAAATGAGTTCTAATTAGATTGTTCCACAATTTTGAAATTGATTGTCCTACCACAGTATGAATTGATCTGCTTTACTGCGAAGTAAAAGTAGCTCAATTCTGTGTCAGTGCTCTGTGACTCGACTTTTCAAAGCGTCATATTTGTATTGCGAACTAAGTTAATGCCAAAGAAGAATCTAAGATTATGAAAACCACCTTCTTTAATGTTCCACACATTTTTAAAAATTTATTAAATATTAATTCACACATAGCTTTTACATTACTATGAAGTGATTCAATATGCATTTTTTTTGTCAGAATAGTAATGCATCTTAAAATTGTCCTTTTATTAACTTTTAGCCTACAGGTCATTTGTTAAATTTGCATTATTAATCGATTATGTCATGGGTTTGTGTTATGAATAGCATCCGTCATTGGTATACAAATTCTTGCCTTTGAGTTTATGCAGATCTTTGCATTTGCTTGCGGTTAAGTCCAATCTGTTTGATCCTGCTAAATGTAATTAGCTTTAAAGAAATCCAACGCCTGTCCACAAGGCCATTTATGAAGGCAAATTACTCACTCCGGCGAACTGTTCTTCTATTACTATGGAATAACAATTGACGCTTTCATTTATCAACTTACAGGATTTAATTTTTAGGGTTAACATGCTGCTCTCGTGAATCTGGCTTGGTAGGGATTTGTTCTCTGGAAAATGACCCAATTTGGAGCATTATTGTGCTTTGCCTCATTTATTGATCAGCAGCAGTATGAACTTTTTTTGCTATTGGTAAAATTAATTTGAATCAGTGACTGCGTGGAATGTGGTAAACACTGAGGGCGTGAATTTGGACCCGTACTGCACCCATTTGTAACATTCTAGGCAGACGGTGTCATTCAATTCAAAAGAGCCACCATCAGTCCAAGATTGCTTTATAGCCGTAGGTCAACTTAAACAAAATTTAATCGTTAGTTATTTCTAAGTTCCAATTTTTACATACAACAAAATCAGTGGTTTTAAAGCAAAAAATAGTAGACACGATGACAAGAAACGAAAAAGAATCTAACGAGGTTCAAAGATTCTCAGGCTGAGGTGGTAGGCGCAAAGATCAATAACTAGCAATTCTTAACTCATTTATGTACAGAGGCCAGCCAAATAGAGAGGAGAGCAGTGGTGAGAAGAAGCAAATCAAATATGAAAGACGGATAAGTTGGAGCGAGGGAAAAACAAAGCAGCAAAGAGGGCACCGCCTTCACCCCCTTCGGTAGGCCTCATTAATGAGTTGTCGGACCCAGTTGCAGCTGGTGTGGTCTAGAGCCTTAAAGAAACTTGTCTTTCCATAACGGTGGGAGTAGACGCCAACAAGGTGGGGGCGCTTTCTGTCCCCGTGCACGCTTACAAGCGGACCCACGGCATCCGAAGGGATGTCGTTGTTTAGCGCCTGGAGGTACCGATGCTCACCCCGCCTCACGTTGACCAGCGCCTCGTTAATGAAACCGTACAGCTGACCTGGGAAGTGGAAGCCAAGGGCAACGAGTTGACCAGGGAGGTGAGACGCACAGTAGAGCTGAATAGGTTGCACTCGGTGGTCGTAAATCAAACTGTCTTCCAACTCTGCCAAAACGAAATCCGATCGTCGACTTTGCGAACAGTAGCCGTAGTCACGTTCAAAGCGAAATCGTTTTATCCGATGTTCTAGGGTGAATGACAGAATTTACGAGACATTTAGACACAATAGACAGGATTAAGTGTCAACATGCCAACGGACATCAATGCATTGCAAGATGATGAATACACTAGCCAAATAAGCATTATTTCATTTAACTTAAGAGTGCTCTTTTTGGAGGTGATGGTGTAAAATCGGAGCTGCAGATTAGCTAATGTTTTTTTTTTAAAAAAAGGACTTCGAGAGGGCAAGCTTAGTGCATCTAGGACTTGCCAAGCGAAGACAATGCTCCAGGTTGATTTTGAAAGCTCAATGCAAAGCTAATGGGCAAGGTGATGGTTGAACTGAAGCAAGAAATTAACCGCTTGATGATTTTCACTAAGTAATTAATCAGATTTGGATCATTGAAAAGTTACGCCAATCATTCTACGGATTTTCAGCCACATCTTAATTACCAGGCTAAAGTACCTAGACAAATACTACAGGACATTTAGCAACGTAATAGATGATGACCAAAATCACGCTCAAATTACAAATTTCGGATGTTTGATCACAGTGAAAATTTACGAACGTACTTGTAAAAGTGCATTATTTTAATTTATAATTACGTCCAGTCTGTAATAAATTGTTATTATTTCTAATACGACTGGTTCTTGGTTTTCTCTACAATTAGGAAATTATGCTGAATGCCAACGCATACCTGTTTTAATGGCTTTATTGTCAAACTGAAGGTTGAAACCTCACAACATACGCCTCGTTTTTAAAAATCAACACTTGAGCTATAGATATTCTACAAAATTGACGTCGTGGTTACTAGTGTAGTGTTTATTTAAAAAAAACAAAAGCCTATTTTGCAAGGCATTTACCTAACGAAGGGACTTACGAACCCAACCCTCAAGCAGGCGGTGAAACGTGAGGTAACAAATTGTTTGGGTCGATTTTAACTAATGCAACGTAGCAGTGGTGAGTTGTCTAGAAAAACACATTGTTTAACGTAAAAAGACTGTGCAGACCATGACATGAACCTATTTCTTCATTGTGTTTGGAAAGACTAAATTATTTCTGTTGATGATGAAATAGATAATAAATAATAACAAACGAAAACAAATACGACATTTTTGGATTTTATGAAAACAAACTAAGACGTGAGAGCACAAAGGATCTGTGTCATAACAACTTACTACGATTTTGGTGGCTCCTAAGAAGACTTTGACTAAAAACTACTACTGTGTAACATCACAGTCACGAAAGGTCACAAGGGTGAACTGTGCGATACCAAGGTAAATTGTAATCTCTTACTTCTGGTAATTTTGAAGGCAGCGTACAAAAACTACATATTGTAATGTTACATCAAGATGGCAGTCACGTCTGTTTACTTTAAATTGGTGCTATCTATAATGATTAAATGACAATGTCTACGTAAGTTTGCACAACCTGAGTTACACAGCAAAATATAGTGCTCATAACGATATGATACAGTATATGTTAATTTCAGTTTGTGGCAAAATGGACATGTGTAACTAGGATTGGCAATTTAATAATACACAATAAATATGTTAATTTTGTACTGAGTCGAGCATGGGAAATGTGCAAACAGTAGTATCCCACTTTTACTCGTCATGAGCCCCACACATTGCAGCCATGATTATGCAAAAAGTAGCTAGTGTATAAACTAAGCAGTGGAGCGAGTTCTCCGTCAAAAATCTACAAAATGGACGATTCTTATCTCGACCTTTATCTCTGTCAAAGAGGCTGATTTTCCCAAATTTTTAAATATTAACAATCACCTGAATAGGCTATTATGATGCACCACAAGCACGGAGTTTGAATTAATCACAAACTTACCCTGCTTCGGAAGACTGCCGATATTGCTCCAACTAGTTCCAGTATAGACTACTGAGGGCCGTTCGCCCAAACAAAGACACTTCCCAGAAACGAGGACGAATTGCCGGGAGACTATGGCTCCACCACAGTTGCCCACAGTAGCCATGAATGGTGCCTTCTCTATCGACATTGGGTACTCGATCAGAAGGCAATCAGCCAAGATCAAATAGAAGAATATAAGGATGGTTTTCAGTGAAGACATGGCTCGTGCGTTCAGTTAACAGAACCTGGACCTTCGGCTCGAGCTTAAATATTCAACTGGAAATCCCAGTAACCAATCATGTGAAAGAACGGTTACAATCGAATTAGTGCTTGCACATGCGTGACGTAGCAGGTGGTAATGTACGGCCGATTGTGGTTTTGCTGTATGCGGCCTCCTTTTGTTGGCACCAAACCGTCTTTTACCTAAAATCCCAACCTACAGCATGGACTCCCTTACTAATATTCAGCGATTTGAAGTGGCTTGTGTTTCAGCACTACCTTACAGCCCCCTAGTTAGCCTGTGACAACCCGAGGAGGGGTGAAAATGAGGCCCCAGAGAATACGACCGTTTATTCGAGTCAAAACAGCCAAGTATCTTTGTGTGCGTATGAGTAAGCGTGCGTAACAGGCGAATGCTAACTGAAGCCAATAGCAGAAGGGGTAATTGGTACACTCAGGCCATCCTCACTCATTCGAGGTGGCTGTCTGTCCACTACAGATTCCATTAATCCCATGCTAGATTGGAGCAGTCATAAACTGAGACCACAACCACTGCTTCTCTACAACGTTTTCTACCAATGTGCCCATACAATGTTAAACCCACAAATGCAAAATGTGTTTCTCAGCTTTTTTTAATACCTCAAACTAAATGAAAAGCCATTTGGGTTTCTAGTGACCCCTTGGGTTGTCAAAGTTTTACCCCGAATAAAGCGTTGTGTTCTAACTGGCAAACGTGCACGCCTTTTTGAGCAGTACTGAAGTCTAAACTAATGGCATGTTCATATGAGGTATGGAAAAGGGCATTTAGTTATGACAGGAACAGCAGTAGCATAATGGTCAGCCTAGTAGTTGCAAGAAAGAAGACATCTGCATTCTATGAAATCCAAACTTGTGGTGTCCTGTTAAATGCTCAGCAAAGTACACGAATAGATGGTTTTTTTTCTTTATAAATGCAAATGGTCACATGAATTTCAAGCTTATTTGTTTCCTTTTTAACCGGAAGATTTAGAATGCTCAAAGGGAATACAATTCACCCGAATTATGCAGCCCTTGATAAGCTTTGCGTCGGAATCCTTAAGAATTCGATTAAATCTGGCTGAGTGCAGTAACACGTAGAACACGAAACGCCCTCATTGCTGTAAAGACATACTTCGAGAGCTGGGTATTTGATTGAAACGCGGAAGACGAAGGCGACCTAAAGTGAGGTCAGTAAGCACTGGAGGCAGAACAGTACGTCCCCGCACACAAAACGGCACTCGCTATTAAGCATGGGCAAAAACGGCAAAACTGGTCTAAGAATAGAGGCATATCAGTAACAGGTGTGTGAACACAGAGCGCATAGATTTGTGCGCGGTGTGTGTGTGTGGGATGCATTAAATTGGCCAGCTGCGAAATTCTAAGGATAAGGGTAGTGCAAAAGTAATGTTCGCTTACAATATGCTTATTTTAAGGGAAGAAAGCCATGATGGGGAAAATAGTCATCCCTGAACATAAATTCTTTGCAACTTGGTAGAAATAAGTTAATTTGACCACACAATGTATTGTAAAAAAATTCATTTCCAATATTTGCAGATAATGGTCATGACTATTGCATAAGTGCGGTACAATGGCGAGTTGCGCAATCGCAGAAGAAATTGGCCTTCTCGTTTGCTTAAAGATGAGAACTGCTAGGCCCTTATAGGTTTGAATGCGTGAAAATCTACGCAAAACACATTTTTTATATTCCAAGATTTGAACTATTTACTAGTTCATCCAGTAATGGATAGAATTCCCAAATTTACCACAGGTTTCCAGCGTTTGCAGTTTTGTTTCTCGAGTTGTACACATGATAGGTCAACAAGTGTTCAAATTTTTTGTTTTTCGGTAAGTTAGAAGAGAGATTTATATTGAAAACCTCAATTCCTGTGAAGAGAAATATATCAAAAACTTTTTTGAGATCAGTAATAACTTCAAAATTTATGTAAACAAACAATGGGGAATATATACAATGGTAATATGAAAAATACACTACTGTCAAATAAATAGCATGATTAAGCCAGGGTATAGGTTATTTGTAAATCATGGCACACGACTAAATCAAGCAGAGTATGTAGACTCCTCGAAAGGGGGACGTTCCAGTTAGTACCTCAGTTCTTGACGCATCAAAAGCCAGAACCATGAGACAAGGTTTTCTTCAACACCAGCCAAAAGAGTTTTCCGTAAATTCTGTAAAAGCTTGAGCGATATTATAGTTTGTAAGTCTTCCAAATTTTAGTAAATGCAAAAGTGATATATTTTACCGTCATCGTCTTACAATTTTAGATGTAAAATCAATTTATATGAGGCATTCTAACACAGGCCTGAGAGCCACTTCAAACTCAGTTGTGCTATCTAAATGAGTTTTGCCCTTGTTTCTACCGTTTTTTCGTTGCTACCCAAATTGGTCATCTAAAAATGCATTCGTTTAACTTTTATTTTTGATTTTGTGCACTCTTTTATACTTTTTTTATAATTTGAACCAACCTTAAATAACGTGTTGACAATGTCTCGAATAATATATCCATCGCATACCCTGATTGGTTGGTTCAATTATTTTTTTGCCTTTACGCTAACACCAGAAAAACCCAACTGGTGTTTCATTCTGTAAATTAAGCAAAGAAAACTTGAACTAAAATTAAATAAAAATGGGGATCTAAATTCACTTAATGAAGTTCTGAAATCGATGCAGTTGTTTCAGGCAGGTTTGAGTGAACTTAAGGAAAAATATTTTCTTTTCTTGGTATCATGATGCCGTTTCCTAGTGTTTAATGTGAATGATTTTGTTTCTTCCAAAAAAGGTGTTCGGCAAATGTAGCACCTACCTATGATAAATCACTTAATCAACACCATTTTGTTGCTAAAATTAGAGCATCATTCAGACTGATTGTCAGGTCCTGACAATCAATAAATCATAAAAATTTCGATTTTTCTGCAGGAGTCGATCTTTGGCCATCCCAGTACGTTTGGTTTCGGAAGTTGTCTGCAATAGGCATCTGGAAAGAATTTCATTTGGCACATTCAAAAGTGATATTAAGGCAAATTCGGATTGGCTAAACCTCTAGCAAACAAATTTATGCAAGCTAGCATTCGAACAAAAAATACAATTTACCAAAAAGACCCCATTGCTTTGGAATAATCTGCATTTTTCCGTAAAGTTTTTTTGATGCCACTTTCCAAAACTTTTTTTAATAATTCCATAAATAAATTTTACTTAATTCATATTTTGTTTCGTGATTACCAATGCATCAGTTCTCCATTTTTTTCAAACTTACATTTCTAAATCTAGTTAAGCCTTTCTTTAAAAAAAACTTTGAGCAGCATTTAAACTCGTGCTTTCGCGTTACATAATATTTTCTCTATAATCCCCATGATTCTAAATATCTATCAGCAATAAATTGTACTCCCTTTGACCACACACAATAAATGGCAGTATGTTGCTCTTTTTATACATGTCACAGCTGTGGCAGCTATTTTTTGTGCCGCAGTTGCAAATTAGTTGACGTAACATGTTTCCACTAGCAAAGCAGTGACCTTGCATGGAAAGCACTGGCACATCAACTTAACCAATAGTCTTGACACAACGTAATCGCTAATGGCCGTTGACTCATCCTTCTACTTGCGCAATGTCATACAGTGAATCCTGTTAGGCAGAAGTGCCACAATACTTCAGTATCATGTATCCTGAAGAAAATACCACTTGTTCAGGGGCTCACGTACAGATTATTTAACCTTCTGGGACTCCGGAAACGTGAATCAGTCTGAATTGCATCCGCTGGGCTTGCAGGCTCCTAGTGAGGCTAGAAAAAGGCCGTGCTTAGTCATGCCAGTTGGTTGGTGGGTGACTGACAGCAGCAACAGCTGGTGGTCAAGGAAAACTTGGGACGTTGACGGAGAGGAGATCTGACGTAAGGTGCACCACCAGCAATGCAAACACATCAATTTATGTGCAAAAATACCAGACGATAGGTTTTTTTAGATGGCCATAAGACAACCCAGGAGACAATCTGATTGTGCGCTCGTTTGCGTCAACGTTTTAGACGCAGATAATGCAGAGGTTTGAGCTAGGAAGCAATCTGGTGAATTTAATTGCGTCTTGCAAATTTAATGTCAACAGACAAGAATAGAGTCAAGAAAATCTTTTCCTCTCGGATTGATACTGTAGATTAGGAACCATAAAAAATGCTGAAGATAATGGCATAGTGGAAAATTGGTACCAGTAAGGACATTTGCAAAATCGATACACTGTGCACAATTAGTCGCTTGCTACCATGAAATACCTTGCTTTAATACGAGATTAACTGAAAACACTATCAATTTACCCATCTTATTACCAAAAGCCTCCACTGCTGGTTTCTAGCGGACACGAAAGATCTATTCAGAACATGGGGTGTCTTGGCACAAGTATCCAGTCATCTAAGTGCCTCACATTTGTTAGTAAAAGGATTGCTGCCAAAGATGGACTGCTTCAAAAACAACTATGGCAACAGATATCCCCATTTATAAATGGAATTCAACAAAGATGACCGTTGATAGGATGATCTTAACGACGACGTCTTTCTAGGATTATTCGAGAGGTAATGAGTTGACTAAAGATCACCAGATGACTACAAATCTGCTCTACGTATTTTGACGTGGAGCATGGGGATTATGTATTTCGCAAGGCAATATTAATTTGGATTAACTGTGATTATCCTTAGTAAGAAATCTACATTAAAGCTTTTTCTTTCCTTGCAGTTCATGTGGAAATAATTTCAATTTGTTCTTTACTTTTGCTTGCTAGTATCTCAGGATTAGCACTAGGTGTAAACAAAGTAATGATTCCTGAAGTGTGGAAGATAAAACCTTTGAAACGCGATCTTAAACAGTTAACATTATTTTTAAAATGACAAATAACACACATTTTTTGCAAATAGAAATTTAGGAAGGGTGGCTGAAGCTGTATATCCGCACTATCGGTTGATCGTTATCGTTATTTATTAAGTGGCTTGCGCTGAAAAGAATTTTCATTAGTTTGCTAAAATAAGGTAACTAATGTAAATGCATCCGGTCACTATGATGCAAGATCAGAAAAAGGCAACACCAATCGCTATGGGCTATTAGAGTGCGATCATCATCTGTCGAAATACGATCAGCAATTTGATGGTCTCCACAGCCCTCGGCTAATGGCAAGCGCTGCGTCTGCTTGCGCATGTAATGGGTGCTGAGTCAGCCGTGTCGATGGCTCCAGTATGCTATAAATAGACTTTATGCTTTGAATTCAAATCAACATTGCACACATGGGCGGTGATTTTTAGTCAAATAAAAATGTACGTCTGAATAGAGTAGACGAAAGTGGATAACCGAAAATTGTGCGAAGCTGATACATTTGACATGTTAATCTGAGGGACTTTACTGAGGCAATGTCTCTTCGAACAGTTTCAAAAGCCAAAATGCTAACACTGAAAAGTACAAAATGCGGCAATCCATGCTTTACACGTCAACTACGCCACGACGGTGGATAACTGATGGTGTGCAGCACAACGACTTCACGCACTATTTCGAAAGTGGTTTGCAGTAATTATTTCCATGCGATGGTCATTCGAAGATATAACACGGAACGATACACCCTAGATGACATTTAGGCAGTTTCTAGCCGGCAAAACCCGCACCACACAACGAAATAATTAGCTTATGAGATACAGCTTTGCATTTTCAGAATCGAGGACAGCACAGAGTGAGGGATTTTAGATAAGAGCTTGAAACAAATGAGAATTAAGATTGGCAAGAATCAGAGGTCAAACCGCGCCGATAAATCAGTTTGTATGGGAGAAAACGATGGCGTGTGTATCACACTGCAGAGGGAAATACCACAGTTGCCACGAAATATTAATATAACTGTTTACACTCCACAGAAAAAGAATATTTGGGCATTCTTTACCGTGGACCATGGTAATTGCATGCACACAGCGGTCGAACTCACATCTAATAACTAACGTTTAGCGCAGGAGCGTTTCGCATACTTCAGTCATTTCCAAATTGACACAAAAGAACCTCGTGAAGAGGAATGTCACCAGTTCAATAATCTTCGAAGACAACAACCAGTGCATGGCAGGGGACCCCGGCTATTAAGTAGTTTATGATTAAAACGAACTAAAAGTACATGCCGCCCATAATGACGCATCAAAGCATTCTCGAAACTCTAACGCCCAGGTAGATCATAAAAAGGCGTCAAGTTTAGAACGAAAACCACTGCTCATCGTCAAACACCATGGTGTTTGAACACAAAAGCACACCAACAGCCAGGCAGTCTGGAACGCTGGAAAGCAACAAGTGCCTCTATCCCACTGACATTTCTTACTGCATGTCGGCATCGTTGAGAGAGATCGATGAAAAACTAGAATTCGACGGTACAACTCTAGACCCAAGTTAGCCAAGACTCCGTTCAAACTCGACAATTACTTGGCAAGCAAAACCTACGCCAAATTGTCACCTCCCGAGGTTCATTGACTGCACAATGCCCCGAGAGATCACACAACAGGAACGCTTTGCTGCCGCCTTACTACACAACGCCACCAACACCTAAAGTTAGGATCTCAATCCACTTTAAGTGGTCGTAGTGAGTGTGTTTCTGCCTGCACAACACCTGTGGCGAAATTGCTCAAAGGGCTCACGTCCTGGTCCCTGTGGGAGATGACTACGCGAATTCACCAGGGCCAAATAAGCTCAGTGAGAAAAAAAGACTCAAGACATAAATAGTCCCTCTCTTTAACAAAATCAACCATCCGCTCCTCTCGCGCAGGCAGTGAATGTTGCAGTGCAGCAGAAGCCGTAAAAACCGTCACAGTGACAAAAGACAATGCGAGATGACACAAGAGAAACCTAGCTTACAGCGCGGACACGGGATCGTGCGTACCAACGGCGCCCGCATAAGGGATGATACAAGCACAAAATGCGTGTAAAAGTGTTTACATCACTGGATTGGTGTATCTGTTTTGGTGTGTGAGGAAAGGTAGGTGGAGACAGAAGTGTGAAGTTGCGTGATCGTAGCCCTAAAATAAGAGAGAGAGAGATGGGATGGTCTGGCGGGGTATGGACTAAAAAAGCAACCGGTTGGGCGCACAAGAGATTGTCCTTGATGGCGTAGATGATAAAAAAACTAAATATACAAGTATTTATATATATTGTGGGTATGGGTGTGCGCGTGTGCTGGGAGGAGGGCCAAACGAAAAGAAACAAAGAAAGCTATTTGTCGATGGTACGAGGCGTGGTGGACTAGTTGACATCATCAACGTCACATCTACGCAGGGTGGTAGGAAATCACTTAAAAATCTAGGAGCGTCGGAGCATCGAGGTGGCTATGCGAGATTGTCGGTGTGTCCGGCAAGAAGGTAGATGTTGGAGTTGCTGGAGGAACTACCAATTGGTCGACTTTCAACAACGATGTTCCTACAAGTCAAAAAACAAGGCGATTAAAGAAAGCCACCCAATTGAGCGTTGATGTTCCACAAATTCTACTTGCCAACCAATGAATTGTCAAGCTTAAGTGGAGAAATTAAACATATGAATGTGTTTCACAAACTGTCAAAGTCCAGTGAGGTTATTTTTTTGCAGATTTTTTCCTTTTGCCGGCACTATTTATCAAGCACGGAATTAGAAGGGGAAAAAAGAACCTGAACAGAAACATGCTGGCTGCATATTGAATAAAAAACAGTAGCGGAATAAAATGAATAAACCGCGAACGCTCATTTCATGAGAAGATGGGAATACAGACGACCACAGAATCGTTACTGACTTCAAAGGTAAATTGGACACAGAAGTGATAAATTGTCTGATAGAGAAAGCAAGGAACTGGGGTTGATTCGAGGAAAAGAAATCGACTAGCAGCCCATGAGCGTAAATCTGAAGTCAGCCAAAATCGGTGGATAAAAGAATTGGCTGCAAGGGGATTCAGGGAAGTGGATTCATTGGTCACAGCATAAAAAAATCGGAGACAAATCACCAACTACCCAAAGCTACGAGTAGGATGTTTTGGTTCACGCAAGAAAAAGTGACAAGTGGAAAAAAGGTACAATGGGAAAGTGGACAGCACAAGTTGAATGAAAAATCAATCAGAGACGAAAAAGATGAAACCTTACCGATCATGACCTAGAACCCGGTAAATATGCTTGTCATCGTTAATTTCTTGGGTCAGCTAAAAAAGAAAAATGTGTAGATTACAGATAATCATTAGCACTTAGTTTGGACTTGGTTTTTGCGAAAATCGTGTGCATGGAAGTAAACCTCAACACACCGGCAACGGTATGCATCGTCGTACAATAACATCTACACATTAAATATTAGTAGCAATCAGCGATACACAACTAACCTCCCCAGTGAAGCTTTTACCCAAGAAACCATGTCGGTGAAAGACTAGTAGGCTGTCACGAAGGCCAACTAAAAGAGTAACAACGATTTATTTAAAATAAACAAAATAATAGGTGCAAAACAACCAACAAAGTAACCACTAGATTCCAGCAAATTCGGGGAGAAAAACAAAGGAAAAGTATTTCAGCATGAACTGCAAACTTATAGTTTGCGAATACAGGAAGTCGGCACGTCTATTTGGCAAAAATTTTCGGTCCAAACATTTCTTTTCTCTTCAATGCACTGACAACTTCACCAAACCTAAAAATTCAATCCAAACCACTACCAACGTCATCGATGGATGACTCAGCGGTGAGTTGACTCATGTCTACTGTCAGTGGGAGTGAGAGCCATGACAGCTAATCCGCCATAACCACAAACGCGAGACATCAGCCCAAGAATGCACGGCCATTTCACCTCCCTGTGCACGCATCGATCTCAACAGCGCTGACGGCAACACGCAACTGAGCCATCTACCGAACAAGACCATATTCGCAGCCGCTGGTTTTGTCAACTCCATCGACCGGCATAAAAAAGACGGCTTCCAAATGGGTACCGAGCCCGTAAGCAGAGTTTGGGCGGGTAGCAAATTTACGCGTCGGCCTCACGCGATTCCGGCAGCATGTGCCCGCGTGGCTACTACCTCATTTTTAGCACGGTCACGATCCCAGATCGGTGTCATTCCCTACTTGACTTCTGCGTTGATCCAGTGGTCAGAGAGCAAGGTTCTCGGAACCATACGTTTGGCAACACTTTGTTTGCAGCTTTTTGATCCACACAAACGTGCGTTCGTTACAGCAATGGATCCTCGTAGCTAGACAACCGGTAGCACTAACTGGCGATAGCATCGAATCAATTTATCTCAGACCCCCTTGTTCTTCCTTGAAAACATTCAAATTCGGTCTTGTCTCGTTTCGTATATAGACCCGGAAAAACAACCAATACCAGTGATAGTTGTTTGTTTTTGCCGTACTAATTCAAGGCGTAGATGAGGACTACAGAATCATCGGATGTCAGTTGTAGGCTGCCTGTTCATCCCTCGACAATTTACGACACTAGCCTTAGCACCTCTTCCGGTTGTATGAAGTGCAGGTTGCAGTAACTTGACTTCCTGTCACAGTCCCACATGGAATTCCTTGAGCAACAACCCTAGTGACTATGCGGCGATGGCGAATACACAGTATGCAGACAACAAGGCGATGTTTCCACAGTTGCTCCAGTCAGGGTTTGCAGTAAGCACCATAGTGGTTTGGAACACAATTCAAGGAGATTATTAACATTAAACTGCTCTTAAGGTCAACGAGGCTAGGCACTGTTCGCCCCATTCCACTGTTTACGTCATAAGGAACCTTCGAGACTGGAGAATTGAAAATTTGCTTCACTGAAAGCACATCAAAATACTCCGGGCCCTGTCGACCACATTCCAAAGTCGATCTTTTTCTTAATTTTGCAAATTTTGCCATACAAATTTTAGAATGAAGGCACCATCAAGAAAAAATCAAAAGTGTCAGTGAGTGTTTTGAAAGCACTAAGAAACTGCACAGTGAAACTTGAAATCGCTCCAGGCCACCGTTTCTGAAAAAAATTGTGAGGATTCGCAGGTCATTTCGTTCGGCTAATGCAAACAAAGCCACCAATTAGAACCGTGTTTACGGTGATCTGGCGATAAGACGCGATAAGAGGCCTTAGTCAACAATCATTAGAAGTTATGGCGGTGGTTGCTTATGAAGGCGCAAAGACCTATGTGAAGTGCCTTAATGATCACGACGATGTGGTCGCGAACGACCGACTCAGGAAAGCAGTAATTGAAAAGGCAACTCCAGATCCGTTTCCAGATTGATTGACTCAAATGCATTAGAACCATCATCTGCCTAATGCGTAATACTAGCATTATATGACCGCCTAATGACTGTGGGGAGAGGTAAATTACAGGAGCTTCGTAAAATTAAAGAAATATCGCGCCTGAGGCGGATATGGACGGCTTGGGTAATGGCAAAGAGCACACAGAGTGTTCAGATGTGAGAATACTCAAGACTACAGCTAACCCGTTTCTAGGGGACAATTAGCAAATAAACCAAAAGCACGAATCTACTTGAAGGAAGTATAGACAACAAGAGAGCAGGTATGATCCAAGAAAAACCATAAGCATGCGGTTCTAATGAATGCACACCCATACACAATTGAACCAATCCAAAAATGACATAATGGTAATAATTCATGGGCTGCAAGACGAAGTTCGGGACAAAGTGCTCCGAGATGGGTGAGCAAAGTAATTCATGAGTCCACAATTACGTGGATACCATTTGTCCACGAAATATTGTCAGTTGCCAGCCCAACTGATTCAAGGGTCTGTGTTTGAGAACGATAATAACATCAAATAATACCGAATTTTACCGATTCCTTCAATTTCCTGTAAACGATCGGCTTTTGGGAAATCCTTTCTTCGTCAAAATTGATAGAAATTAAACGTGTTTCTGTAGGCGATTGAGATACCCGGTTATTCTTTCATTATAGCCGAATCCATCCAAAAACAAGTAACGCTCATAAACTTACCGACCGACTGGATTTTTAGGCCATCGAATGAGATAGTGTTTGGCTGTTGCAACTTCTTCCGCAACCGGCCGTTGAAGCTCACCAGCTTCGCACAGTCTGAAAATCAAAGGAAGTGCACACTTGGCGCGATGGCAGCCAACAACAACGATAGCAGTGCGCAGCAAAAATTAGCACCCACGTACCCGAAAAGCAAACAAGGACGGTATTTTTGAGAAGTTGAATTACACTGACAATGGGCAATCGGTCGGATTCTAAAAGGAGAAACCAGAAATAATTTTAGATAATTTCTTATTGGGATTACAGATTCTGTATTTTAAGCGTATGAGAGGCGTTTTAAAAAAAACGAATAGTGATTTAAAAAGCGGCAGGATGCAAACATTTTGCCCCTGTACGTAGTGCTTACACATACATTTTCGTTGCACATTAGTGCATTATTGATAAACTTAAGGCCGACGAAGTTTGGTTAAAAACAGTGAAACCAAGACTTGAACTGTGGAAGGCCATGAAACAAAAGAAACGAAGAGGACAGTTTAACGAAACCCTTTACATAAAAAGAAGGTATTGTACGCTTTCTGCTTGAAAATGGTCAGATCCTGAATGCATTTCAAGCTACTAAGGCGTATAAATAAATGATACATTAATGAAAACAGACGTGAAATCCAACATAAATGGCGTCGACAGTAAAGTTACAACAACCTTAAAAGCCAGAATCAATTGTTTGACGTTAGTGGATCGTTAAACGTCAAAGTGACGAACCCGGGGGGCTTAGATAAAACAGAACAAAACAAGGGAGGACAATAAGGACCCGTGTTGTGAGTTAAACGCGTAGTAGAGCGGGGAGTAGCATGAAAGCGCAATTACATTGACGTCAAAGGTCCCGAAAAGAGCCCGTGAACACCCAAGTTGAAAGGTAAAACACGAGACCCAGATGCCGACTGTGACATAAGGAAGAGGAAAAGGTGATCGGTGCGCCACCGACGAAGAACAGTCGTGATGTCAAGTGGGTGGTCGTGATAGCAAGAAGACAGCAAAAGGTCGATAAATTTACATTTGTGTTTTACCGAAGGATGTGACTTTTCAGTACATCACCATGTTAAGTCTTTAAGGAACTCCAGTCAGACGTTGGGCATACTAATTAGTGAAAAAATATGCATATTTTTACCAAGCTAAACTTCAAGCGAAGAAATGCCACCAAACGAGGTAGCAGCGGCTGTTTAACTGGGCGGAGCTAATCCGCAGTAGTTTCATGGATGGCCACTTAGGAGGAGAGCAATTAAACGGAAATTGCAACTTTATGTAAAGTTAAAATTTGACAGTCAGAGTAACATAAAAAAAGTTAACGTTTTAAATTTGATGGCGTTGTTTAACATCAACTTAAACCATCACCACTGAATCACGCAGTGAAGGGCGTCCTAAACTTGTTTGAAAAACGTTGTGGTGCGTACGACGAAAATTTCCAATTACCCAGAAACACGGAATTATTGTTCCTGACAATATTGGCTGCGCCAGTTGCGTCCTCAGGAAGGAGTTCGTGGGCAAAGAAGCCCGACTGGGGACGGGACTTGGGGGATTTCTTGTGGTCAGCTGGAACGCCAGGAGGAGGAGGAGAGAGAGGGCAATTCGGGGGTGGGATCGGGTCCACGTGGTGGGAGGAGGGGCCAGGGCCGGTGCCGGTGGAGGCGGGCGCGTTCAGATCGATGAGATGCAACCGGTAGCGTTCGCCAGCCATGCCCCGGCGTGAATGATGCCTATAGACACCCAGACAAGCCAAGGGAAATCTCAAATCCTGTTGAACCAGAAGGTTGAATGTGGTCAGCGGTTGGGGGGCATTTGAGACTGGGACCTGTAAAAAAGAAGCACCAAATTTTAAGTCTTAAATGTAGGAGGTAACAATATAAATATATATGTTCGATTAAGAGTTTTGATCAAACGGAATGCACCAAAATGAATCGATTTTGCAAAAAGGACACGGCATTGATATCAAGGATATGCATGCATCTTATGCCTAGGTACGTATAAAGCAAAATAGGTGTTAAAACTTAGAAGTTTTTTTTCGAAAACAGATATTTCTAAGGCGAGTGTCAGGCCTGAGAGGTGCGGTTGAAAGTCTAAGTGGACACGTTACAGTTAATGAAGCAAAACACCTTTGAGTTAGCAATCTAGGACTGTACAAAGTTAACACCAAAGCCGAATTTGTGGAAAACCATACCCGCTTGGTCTCGATGAAGGTAGAAAGGGTGTTGACCCACTCCATGACGAGGATCTCATGGGAGAAGGCAGCGCAAAGGTAGCGGGCACCGGTGAACGGACTTCGTACCAGACTGGCTCTGAGGCAGCCCTTCGTTTTGGGCACTTTATTAGAGGGAGAAAAACGCCTAAAGAAAAGAGAGTGGCGGTGGGATTTGCGCCAGCGGACCTGTACTGTAAGTCCACATGTAAGATATCTGCCGATAAAAATGAGTTACGGGACGAAGCAAATAGCACAAAAGCAAAGCAATTGTAGGTTACCAGGTTATCCTAAAAATAGACATGAATAAATAATTTGTGTGCGATTGACAGATGCAAACAATGCTACAAGAAAACCTGGAAATAGGTAATGTCAAAAGGCACGGTAAAGATGCTATTGAAGAAACGCTAAGGAGATTTCAGACAAATGAGCAGTGCAGTAAAGGGGAAATGAGTCCAAATTTCGAAGCCCGAGATGTGGAGCCAAAAGACTCGTTCAAAAGACTAGTTAAAAGGGATCTTCAAACAAAAAAAAACAAAGTGGATTCAGCAAAAATTACAGGAATTTCGATGAGGTAAGTGGAAAACATCAACCCCATGCTTCGAACCTGTCAAAAACTCACTTTGGAAAGAAATTAGAGATGCGGTTGATCTTGGCGTTCATCGAATGTCCAGAAGCCTTCATCTTCATGAGAGTGGTGAGGTTGTGGGTGTACAGGTGGGGTGGATTTCCTGACATTGAGACCATGGTATTCTGCACAACCGCCAGCCAGTGGCAGAAGCGAGATGAAAGCTATTTGCATAAAAAAAATCAAACAAATAAACCACCTTAAGTTGGTTAAACGAAACCATTGACTAAGAAAGGCTTAACATTCAACACGAAAGCACGAGTCCTGTTAGGGTAAGCGAGGGTTTTACGTGAGCACAACTTATCAATCCATCTAATTATGGGTCTTTTATGGTTAGCTCAATCTGAGAACTCAGAAAGGAAAATGGGAATTCCTGCAAAACAAATTCACGAATATGAACATTGGTCTTTCTGGAGAATGATGAGGCAAACAATTTCAGCAACTGATACACCCACAGGAAGATTTTGAGGGGATTGAACAAGTTTGACAAACCAACCAGAGATGGAAATTTTCAAATTATTTACAGTGGAGAATACTTGATCTTGCGTGAAAGTAAACCCCAGTTACAGATCACGGAATCTGACAAAACCAAAAAGGGATAAGCTAGGGGCAACAAACGAACAGCAAGGAGTAATCCCAACTCAAACAATACCCACTATATATTCCTGAAATTGAGGCAAGACCAATTCTGCTAAAATATGACGGAAGGAAATGTTGACACAGAAGCACTTTGCTTAAAGCTCTTTAAGGATTTCAAAGATAAAGAAATGCAAAATATCCTAAAAGACCCTATTTGATGGTTTACTACCAAATGGGACGATTTGATGGTTGAGAATTAAAGGCAAACAAACGCGCGAAACTCATTAACCAGTGGCAGTCTGGCATAGAACTGGCCAACTTACGGCTCTGAGTGTGAATTGGCACGCGGCTAGTGGGTGACGAGGAATCTAATTGTACAGTTAGCGACTTTTTATTCGATTATCGCCCCTTTTAGTAGATTGACAACCACGCTAAAAAAAGACTTCTCAGCCCACTCTGATCTGCTTAACATAGCGCCTAAAAGTGCACGTGAAACGCCTCTAACGCAGTTCCACGCACACAAAAAGTGACAGGTGTGAAATAAGCAAGGCGACTTACCAGTTCCAAAGAGCGGTCTGCAAGATCCTTAAGACTTAGAAAATAAATGCCTTCAGCGCTCCCGAAGAGCAAAATTTGCCCTAAAGCACAAATCAAGGCACACTTAAACGCGATTATTTTAGCAAATTTACAGAGCTTGCTTTGAAGGTCAACGGAGTTTACCATTATTCGCCGGGTTGACCCAACTTGCCGTCGAATTGATGGTGAGGGGACAACCTTCGAACACCAAAGTGAAACAGGCTCCCATCTGAAAAAAAGTAAGGAGGGCGAGTGGCTAGTGACGAGTTAACTGCACATAATTTTAACGAGATGGCAAATTTTAAAATGGATTGTGGCTGAAAACGCAGTGGAAATACTCAAAATGGGCGAAAATTACATTTCTACGCGATACAAGCTGACATTTAGAGACAAACGAAGTTAGGAATCAAGTGAACCGATTATTCGTTGGCATTTGGTTAATGGCACTAAGGGTGGGTCAACAGTGCAGTAGAAACGTAGGGCAATTTTCTACTAGTATAATACGCCACCAACATTTTCAACCTTCTAATTCTGACAAAGTGTACGTGAAAATCATAAAGCAGGACATTCATGATTTCGCCTTAGTTTTCCTTGGTGCCGGCAAAATCCAAGACACCAGACTTACGCGAACTTGGGGTGTGGGTGGTAGGCCGATGGTGGTTTGATGCGGCCAAGGTGGGGTGGCGTAGCATCCGGAGACGCTGACACCCATTCTCGGTGACTTCTGAAGGCATTGCTCCATTGAGGGAACTGACGCCGAAGTCGGTCTGGATCTGCCGCTCGCCACGGAACTTTGCCTAAGACGTCTGAGCAACCTTGACGGCTGTGGGGATAGATACGCGGTGGGCAGAATTCGTTGTTGTTCACCCGATGACGTCGAGGGTTTTTTAATAGGCGGTTCAATGGGAACCGATTTTAAGACCTCTGGAGGAGGGGCGTTAGTGACTGAGATTTTGGCGTTATTGTCTTTGGTGACAGAGGGAGCTGATGCTGTTCGCTTTGGACGGCGTCGCCGTTGGGTTAGAATGTAACGGGGAATATTAAATAATTCTGGACAGGAAAAAAAGGCAGGATTTTGACGAGAGGGAAAGGAAGGAAGTGGACGTCCACAAGAGAGATCAGAGGCGCTGCGTATCCGACGCGGATGAGTGACTGGACGAGGGAGCGGCACCTGCAAATCGACTTCTGCCTCATCGATTTCCTCGTCCTCCTGATTGGCAAGGGGGGCTGCACCGGAAGGAAACTTGATTCCACCCTCCAGGTGCTGGTGCTCTTCTAGTATTCTATGCAAAGCATTGGTCCGTCCAGCACAAGCCAGCAGGTTTGCTGCCTCCTGTTTCGTGCTGGCGACTGGTTGATTCTGCGGTTGTTGACTCACAAGGCTGCGAGATGTTGGTGCGATCTTCAAAAAAGGCATATAAAAGTCAAAAGTAGGTTGCCCGATTCGCTAGAGAATTAAGAAAAAATCCATTACACTTAAAGTCATTGAGTGCTTCGTAATTAACACACCATTTATGAGACTACGGTTCAAAATGCGATTAAATAAGGATTTAAATGTTCCGCAATTTTAGGAGCACGGTGCTACCCGTCTTAACCAGAACTAAGAAAAACAGCACAAAATCGCAAGACAATTAACGAAAGATACCTCGGTTGATGAAAAAAACCGTCAATTCATTAAACGACAGCATGTGTGAAAAAAGGAGTGCGGGTCCAAACACGATCAAGTGTGTTCACACAAAACAAAGGCTCCAACTAGTGGAATGCTGTGCTGCATAAGTCGAGGCGGCAGTTGGTGTTGACCTTGCCACACGAGCACATTAGAAAAACACGAAGCCAACCACGCAAGACGTCTGCGACAATGGCAAAATTCGAAATGAAACGAGCTAAACAGGGAGAAGTAGGTAAAGCACTCCACGTCGGAGACGGTACAATGCAGGGGAAAATTAGGTAATAAGAAATGGCGTGGAAAATCTTCTGTAGTACTGCCACACCCCAATTATATGGTCGTGATGCCAAGAAGCAGCGACTGCTTTGCACACAATTACCCCAGAATTTATAGAATCCCCTAAATTCGATTACTACTAAAGATCATGATGAATGATGAGGATCAGAGGGTGCTTATTTTTTGATGCCCAATCTATTCACCCACTTGCCCTTTTGAGGAATTCACTCGACCCTCCTAGATGGTCTCATGTTGACAAAGGTGCTTGTCAAAAACGTGATGCGTTCTGTTTCCGTGGTAGATCGAAAACAGTGGCCATTCGATCGGAACCACAATGTACAAAATTCGACCAATGCTGTGGGTGGTTTGATACGTTCCTTGTACATTTTAGTTTCTGCATAAAGTGAAAAATTAAATTTACGATGAAATATTCTTTTAGTAGTTTATATATTTGACCATTGGAACTGTGGAAGAATTTGACCCCTTCCCTTTTAGTAAGGGTTTTTTGCCACAGTAAATTAGGATGAATTTGTCATTTAGTAACACTTTGATGGCCACCGCTTAAAACCCTAGAGACGTACACGCAGCAGTGTATAGGTAATAACTGCACACTGGATAAGGTAGAGCGAAATGACCTTGAATGTATCAAAAACTAAACGCCTTTGTTAAGAATTTACAAATACAACTGTCATAATACGGTCATTTCATAAATGCATGTTAAAATGGAAGCAAAGGCAATGCGTGAAAGTAGAGCTACGCACCACGGGTGTTTCAAGAGATTGAGTGGGAAGGCAGGGAGATGTGAAGGCGTGTTGCTGTTGTTGCGGAGGAGGCTTCGACAAGGAAACCGTAGACGAGGAGAGGGGTTCGGGTGAGGCAGAAGGCTCACTGCCATCGGTGCGTTCCGGAAGAAGGCTCTTGCCGCTGTCTCGCATCGGTGGCGAAGGAGGCGGGGGAGTTGCAGAGGGTTCAGATTTCTCTTCAAAAGGAAAGACATACACGGCTTGCATTAACTTCCTGTCAACATCAGAAACCTTTTACAATCGACACACCGGGATCCTAATTAGAAAAAAGGTAGACGACTTATGCAACATTTAACAAATTCAATCTCATCATCCACTAAGAACTTAACTAACATGAAAATTAATGTCGCGCACAAAATTTGGCTTGCAGTAAAACCTGATAGAAGCGTATAGTAGTTCAATTTGCCCACAAAGCAACTTATATCCCGGAACACAGTGGGCTGTTTTCTACAACATAAAAGAATAGGTTGAGACGTCTGTAATTGCCAGTCCTATTACTACCGTGTAGGCAACTTACAAAGCCTAACAGGAGTTCTTGAATGGTAAAAAACTACGGATTAAAAGCGCTGGAGGGCCGGAGATAGCGAGGTAAGGGCTAACAGTCGAGAAGGGTGCCTAACGGAGCATGTCTGTCACCAATAGAAAAACATCCTACTGGTAACAATGAAAAAAGACAAGCAATTATTTGACAAACACTGCGACCCAGTGGTGATTTTAGTACAATTTCAAGCTGAACAAAACGAATCAGTTGCAAGAAGAGTACACAGTCGTGTATGCAAATTACTACGCATGACGCCGACAACCGCGCATCGCTTACGTGGCATTACTAAACAATGAAGCGCGCGCGCGATAGGTCCAAAGTGCCCGAAATGCCAGGCGTCTAGACACAAAAACTGGCTTGCGCAACAGATTTAATTCAAAAAAAATCTGACGGCAAATTTCGCGCCATCTTGTGCTTGTCATCTAGCAGTAAAAAAATTACGCAACCTGCGGAAACAGATTGCTCGCAGTTGTGGGTGCTAGACAGGAAACGAAACAGACGATAAACCACCATGAAGTTCCACCAGCAAATCTGTCAATTTCAGAAGAGAGACAGTGAATCAAAGGAATGCCAAGACGGTTCTAAACTAATTTAACGGGTTTTTCAAAGCTGAGGGAGCCTCTTTGAATACAATGTACCACTTTGCTGTCAAAATTACCACGACAAATTGGAACTCCTTTAGGCATCCAGTGATGTGAAATCAATTGTAACACTGTCACGCCCAGCAGTCCATGTTCGAAACTGCAGTTTAAGTTCACAGAAGGTGCAATTACAGAGTTTTACCAAACAATAAACCATTTTTACAAACTAATAATAGCTTATTTAATTGAATTCACAAGAAAAAGTATATGTAATTTCAGTTGGTAGTGAGGCAATTAATTTTCATAGAGTCTGAGGAACTAGTCTAGACGACAACTTGCACTCGTACAGGTTACTTACTCCAAGTTAAATTAACGAACGTGAAACACAGAGAATTGAAGAGGTCATATGCAGGATATGCAATGACAGGGCGGCATCAGGAGCAATAGGCTGAATTGCGGGGAAAGAAAGTCCCCTCAAAGTTGACCAAACGGTATTTCACGAAAAATCGGCTGTTAAACCCCAACCGACTTTAACCCAATTTTTGGAATCGGCAGAAATGTATTGCCGAATAGAAACCACGGAAGAACTAATGTCAACCTCCAGTCTAGGAGGCCAAAAGGAGGAAAGATGCATTTACCACCACTTCGAATTCTAAGAGTAAACACATCAGGGCACAAATAAAGACAGTGCTGTGATACATTCGGTCAAGAAACAACAAAGCATGGGCATAAATTTAGAAAACTGATGACTTTGCCGGTGGACTCCTCGCAAGCCCGACAAACGACCTGCATCCATAGACAAGATTAAACTGGAAGAAGGTTTCGACAGTTTACCCACATAAAAATGTTTCAGTGCATTCTCCAGATTAATTTCATTATACAATGCGGCACCTTCATTAAGGATAGTCCTGTATTGCCACCGTGTAGCGAAAGGTTTAACTTTGGAAACGATATTTTTTAACAAACCTACGAAATAAAAATAGCAAATGGAAGTTCTGGCTCAGCAATTGCCACGGCACCGATCCATGCTAAAACGGGCCATCTGGAGGACACGAGATACACGTCTTACTTAGGCTAACAGTTTGAAAGAGAAGAGTTTACGAAAAGCCGTGAAGCAATATGGGACTCCATCAAGCAGTAGGAACAAAGAAGAACGCCTGACGTGACAGTAAAGGTCATTGCAATTCTTTTGCACAATGAAGGCAGTCAATCACTGGCCGGTTTAAGGTCTAACTCAATATACCCCTAACCACAGTACAGTAACCAAGTTGTCAAAGCAACTTTACCGCAGGAACATTAAAGTCATGTGAGCCTGGGCAGGTAAGCGCCAAAAGTGATGCACAGCCTTCGTGAGTCGTAACTCCGGGCAGGAAAAACTAGACGTCCCCTTGGCTAAACCACTGAGACAGCCACGCTGCTGCCTACAACAACAACAACGACAACCTGGCGGTGTGTGAATTCCTTCGAGGAGCCAATAGGATCTCAACGCCCTTGCACACGACGCCAGTGATGCCTTTCAGAGACA
This sequence comes from Mesocestoides corti, assembly GCA_900604375.1. NCBI lineage: Eukaryota > Metazoa > Platyhelminthes > Cestoda > Cyclophyllidea > Mesocestoididae > Mesocestoides > Mesocestoides corti. The sequence goes on along the minus strand of UXSR01005298.1, from coordinate 77,991 downwards.
AAGTACAAGGGAGTCAAAACATGGTAATAAAAAGTAGGGCGCCCATGCGGCAAGTTGCCGTGAGCGTAAAGTGCGATGACGCACTAGGCTGCTTAATAAAAGCATTTGGGAGAGGAATGTGAAAGTGGCACTGACTTACCAAAGGAAACGTCTTCTTTGGAGTTGGTTTTTTCAGGTAAATGCGGTGGTGAAATTACGGTATCCTTCGAGGTCGAAGGTGGCAGGTTATGGGTCGCCTCCGGTTCAGCGACTAAATAACAAAAATAGGCTTGTTGCGATATTGAGCGACGGCGTGATTCAAACTATTGTGTGGCCATGATAGTGAGTATATACACAGCGACATAAATATATGTCAGTATATTTTCACACCAAAGCACCGCCCACGTGTTACTGAAGTGCGCCTGGTTGCCATGGCTAACACACATCTAGAATGGGTGTCCACATGTTGATCACCAAGGTCGCATGGCAAAGAGAACAAAGGAGGCAGGTGGCATTACTCTGCAGTGGACGGCCGTTGTTCCGGTCATGGCTTGTCCCTTAAAAGCAGACAGAAGGCTAACAAAATAGTCGCATAGCAGCGTTCGAGAATAACTTTACGATAAGGATCGCAATTTGGGGAAATTGACTTTGCACCAAACCAATAACTCCATCGATTTTTTGTTTCGTTAATCTTGATAGGTAAATTATTTCCAAAAAAATCTGATTGTTAAAGATTTGGTCAGTTAGAAAATTTCACTGTTTCCAGGTGATTTCTTTCAATTTCAAAAACACAAACGTGACACATGGCTGTCGTACACAAGCAATTTAGCAAGGGAGATTTCAACGACAGTCTGTCCTCTACAATTACAATAACGACTAGATCGCTGCAAGGCGAGTGCACAAGCAAACATGACCCCAAATGTGTACAGCGGGTGTGCGTACCACAACTCAAAGTAACGCTGTTTTTTTAAACAGGTGCGTTAGAAAAGGCGAACGCGAAAAATTTGGAAAAAAGAGATTTTTAGTGCCATTCATAATCAATATCACTTAAAAATGTCTGTCAGTCTGGACGTTGTCGTCAGCATTCCATTTAAAATTTTGCGTTATTAAACAAACGTTTCGCAGACAATGGCCAAATTACGAGACAGGTACGTGAAAGATGAAGCAAGCAACGTGAGGAATAAATTTCCTGTAAGGCGATGGGTGAAATATGAAGTAGAAACGTGGACTAGACGCAAATAAAATATCCTAAGGTGGTCGAAATGACAGTTACGTTTAGCGTCACCGCGCTTTTCTCAGGCATGTTACGAAGAATTACCATTAGGTGTTGGGGTGGTGCTTGTGGAATCGCCGCTCGCAGTGGTCAGTGGCGTGCGCTGTTCGTTGGTGGGCGTCTCGGCAAGGCTTATAACCGACTGTACTCCACTGGAGAGGGCAAAAGGTGAGTAGGCGACGGGAGGGGAGGCGTTGAAAGGCGACGAGGAGAGTCTTGTCAAGGACATTTCTGGTGCCGACGTTTTGGGGCGCAGTGCGGCACTGCTCTCGGTGTTCACTGGCGCCTTGGGAGTGAGCGAGGCTGGAGGCGCCTGGGGACCGTCACCGCCTGCTTTACCGGTGGGGAAGAAGTGGGTGGCGTCCGGGGAACTCGTTGCATGATGAAGGGCAGGAACAGAGCCCGGATTAAAGGATGAAAGGCCAAGGGGTGCTGCTGATGGCTCACTAATCAAAACAACCACAGTGAAGTCAACGGGATGAGAAAGCGTTCATATCATCTATATGCTAAAGATTAAGGTTAAACGTGAGCTTACCCAGCAAGCCAAGCGAATTTTTGCGCAAACTTCAGTTGCCTAAGCATATCCGCCAGCTCTCTAAAACAAAAAGCAGGGTGCGTGGGAAGGTACAAGGACGTAAATTGCTGATTAAAAGGACAGTCGATCACCTTGATCACAACACCTAGTACACCTGGTGTTCGAACTGCGTAATATGCCGATTAGTGCAAGGACGGCAAATCGGGAAAAGCTACCAGTATGGAAACCTTTTTAAATGCGCCACCAACAGACGATCTGTTATAGCCGAGTAGTCGTGCTAGCACCAACATTAGAGGTAAGCCGAAACACAAATTGGAAACTAACTCAAAAACCAAAATAGGCTTGATCGCAAGAAGTATGCCATAAATACGGGGCTGTGATTGGCCGATGTATAATAAGGTAAATTAAATTAAGTAACACAGGAATTTTGTTCACTGCGCATTAACACAGAAATCAAATTGGATGATGAAAATCAACGAATTATTGTACATCTTTCTTGAGCACCGGAGACAAAAGTCGAACTCCGTAGCACCATAACCGGTCCGAACTCCAGGAATGATAATTAATGGCAATTTAGGCCCGGTGAGAATGCTAAATTAGTCTGGTACCAGAAACTGCCAAGTGGGGCATTTGGGATTCTTTGACAGTCAGACACAAGTGAACAGATGATGAAATCAACACAGTCGGTAAACAGGATGAACAATTCTGCGTCTAGGGGCTGCTGCAGTGATTGCAATATTACAACACGAGAATGCAAAGTGCTATCTCTTCACACCAAGCGTTAGTCAGCACAAAGCATGACAACTGTGATGAGTAATAATGTAGGCAAACTGCAGTCTGTGCAGATGGCATTGAATTCGATTGAGATGGCCCATTAATCAGTGTAGTTTAGAGACGACAAATGTAATAAGATAATTACAGCTGGGAGACTTCATACAGAAGACGTGTCATCAATCATGAGTGAATACATTTAATTCATCGCATTCATCAAAAATTGAAAGCACTAATTTTTTTATTGTGAAAATGTGTCTACGCATGTGTTAAGCACAGGATAAAAGAGCCAGCGAACTTACGCTCCGGTCTTTTCGGGAAAGAAGTCATTACTTGAGGAGGAGTCTTTGGATACGGCGTTCGTCGCCCCAACAGAAGGTCCCTGCGAAGCGACACTGCCGGCGTTGCTGTCGCCGGGTTCAGTTAATTCCGAGGACTGGCGACGCGGAGGCCTGCGCCGTGGCTGCGACTTGGGGTCGGACTTGCCACGGCGCGGTCTGCGACGCTGGAGCTGCTCGACATCGTTCTTAGCGCACCCACTCGAATCTGCTCCAGGAGACTCGGCCACAGCGGCTTCACCCCTAGCCGCCTTCAGCACATCCGGATGTGATATAAATCTAAATAAACAACGCGTCAAAATCAGCCATTACTAACAAAAAAAGCGTACATTCAGTTCAATAATCACGAACATGTTGCACAATATAATTGGATTCAGTTGCATAATATTTGACCTGTGCGGAACGGATGAAGATAGAAAGTGGTCACCATGACTACCACTTCCACATCTTCCTTCTGCCATCAAACCCAAGAAACTAAATAAAAGCATGTAAAGGACTTTTTTCTGTGATGCAGGGCGTGCTCAGAAACTCGCATAGACGTATTTGAAAGTCCCTCAGCTCCCTAAAACAAAGCTGCCATAGAAGTTGGATAAAACCCATACCTACAGAAACGTAACATGAGACGACTATACAGGAGGAGTAAACAGTCTGGAAAATAGAGAGATTTAGTATAAAAAATGGAGCAAGCCGAGAACAGCTATGTTTGTAGAAACAGTGAATTTTTAAAGAGGTACAGCATTGAGACAAATCAGTTCGCTATAAAATACTTCAATCTGGAGGTTATCTGGGGTACGTAAAGAGGTAAGTAGAGGGAAACAGCAATACGACCGTCGATGTTTAAAACTCCAAGCAGTATTACGGTCATAGCAACTAAGGGGAACAAAAAATACAATGCATTGTGTAAAATAGTGAAAAAAAAACACGTAAACTATAAAATCAACATTACCGTTGTATCAGTGCAAAAGAATGTAAAATCAATAGCGTTAATATGTTTGCACTCGTGGAAACAGCATATTCCCATCCCGTGATATGGGGGTACAGGACGGGAGAATCTACACAAATAGCTGCGTGGAAACATTCCACCTACAAAGAATAATCTAGCGCCAGCACTGTACGGAACCCCGTGGCTACAAAGGGGGCAATGTGAGCCTAACAGGGGCTTTGGGCCCACAGTCTAAATAGGTTCAGATAAATTACGTGCAGATAATACTAGACTTGTCATCGCATTCGAGACAGTCTTTTGAAAGCGATTTTTGATGAAACCCCCATGGTCCATGTCGGTGGTACTCTTGTATGTGGGGCCGCGACATCAGCAAGTACGAAGTCAGGTTTCATTGAATACTTCCCATTACTCCGATCAAGAGACGTAGGGGATACGCAAAGACCGGAGAAAATTTGCATGGAATCAAGATTTGTGCATAAGAAAAGACACGAAGAAGCACATTAAGAAATACTTAAAAAGACGTGAGGTTTGACAGCAATGTGCTACCGTTGAGTTGCATACAACAGGAACTGGCAAAACAAACTATGGAATTAGGAGACAGAATAAATCAACATTTGGAGTTTTCAGTAATGTACTTTTGATGACGGAAGTGCATCCACTTCAAATTAATAGAAAATCATAAAGTTAAGTCAAGAGAATTCACGGATACGAAGAGCAGATTGGGTACTTGGGGATTAAGAGAGCAATTTATGGGAAATGCAAGGCATTTTTTAACCTGAAGGTAGGAAGGAGGTTCCAAAAAATGAGCCAAATAAAAGACGATTCTAGATCGAGGTTGAGCATGGTTGATTTGCTTCGTTGCAACTTCCGAAGCCTGCTTATAAAAGGCCATAGACTCTGCACGTACGCAGCTGAAAAAATTTTTTAGTCCTCAGACAGAAATAGACAGGGTTAAGGTGTAGCGAAAATTACAATGTCGATTTCGACAAACGCAAAATGAAAGTATGCTAGTTTGTTGTGATTGATATGCAGAAACTGACCTACACAGGTCTCAGTCACAAGGTAGAGATAAAAAGTCAAGAAGAGTTTCGGTATAGACTGATTATAGAAGAAAAATAGACCCACTAGCCTATCCAGACTTCCTCAAGTGAACCGGGAAGTGATAGGTGCCACAAGTTGGCAAATTTTAGGGCATGGTAGATACGAAAAAATATTTGGTGTTTGCAGCGAAAAAAATACTACATAACAAACTCTGCAAATAACGATGAGAAGAGGAATCGCAAGTTTTAATTATTCCAAACTAACGAAATATTGTAAGACACTAGACGGAAAAGGGTAGCCGCAACAGATTTGCCAAGTGCTTTGACGTGGATTAAAGCGAATCAGTAAATCCAAAGGCGAAGATATGACGCCACTTGAGTTCCATTTTAATTACAACAACGATAAGAATTTCTCGGCAAACAGAAAGACAGGGTTTTAAAAGAATTCCTTAAACCGAAACTCCACTGCTTAAATGGTGTTTGAGTAATCATCCTGGATACTACAATTTGCAGTAACAAGCGTCGTACGCAAGACAGACTGAAGCGAACGCAGAAACTAAGAATCATGTCAACGAAGAATTCAGATCTTCAGTGGACCCTGGCCACAAAATTCACGATTAACGAGGTATCAATCGAAACTCGGAGCTGTAGACACTGAGTGAATGATCAGTACTTGATTGATGCGATTGAAAAGAGTAGGTTCAACGCAACGGAACCCTGCTACTAATGTAAAATCAGATAAATGCATGCCGCGGTACATTACCTACGCACCAAATTCACACACACTCCTTGTCATCGTGCATAACTGGGTAGAACGGACACGCGCAGGGGTGACCACAAAAAACAAAGACCGTATGACTCACAGCTCCAGAATGGTAAAGCGGTGATCGAGAAGTCATGAAGTCCAAACACACAGAAGACTAGCAACAAGAGAGGAATCTTACAAAAACAAGATTTGGGGTGACCGTAAGACGGCTGAAATGGGAAATGTGACACAAAGACGAGTTGTTCACTTTCTCATAATCGCACACAAACGCGTACGCATGCTTGGACTTCGGCCAAGACCCTCACATCCAAACACGGGGTGCGGTCGTGCTCGTCCGGATGAGCAGCTGATTGGGCGTTCGCCATTTCTGAAATTAGTGGCAGAAGTTTTGTTGGCAGGATCGGGTCCTGCTTCAAAATGTTACAAATATGCACGCCAAACTGTGACGGCACAGGAGCAAGTCTTTTTCCGCATACGCCATTAGGGTTTACATAGTAAGAACATTTTCGTTTACCGATAAGCATGCAAGTCATTCACAAGATTGGGAACATCAGACAAGTATTTCTCAACCTGATTTTGTGATTACGGGGAGAGAGAGAGAGAGAACAAATTACAAATTACACAAGATCGCCAAGTGAGAATCTGTGGTAGGTTGGCACCTGATGTGAGCGAAACCAAACGTGTGCGAAAGAATGGGCAGTGGTTAGAACACAACGATAAAGAAATCGAAGCAATGGCAATACAGGATCATATGGAGTGGCAATCGGGAGGTAATTTAAATAAAAATATGGTCGAATACTAAGCAAAAATGGAAACCGAGCAATGTCTAGTTAAGTACAAAGCTTATAAGATTAAAGCGAGTTAGTTCACCAGTTAGTCCTGCTGGGAAATAAGGATGATTGGTTTGAAGAATCCTAATGTAGTGACCAAGAGGTTAAAGATAAAGCGTGTACTATTCTGGGAACCTGAGGCGAACGGATCTCCAATAGATGGTGGGGGAAGCACAAAACAGGCATGCACGTGGCCATGAAGATGCACAAACACGATGAGGAAAGCCAAATTTACCCGGCCTCTGGATCGATGTCATCGAAATCAGGCTCCTCTTCATCTTCTTCCTCCTCCTCCGATGGGTTACCATGCATTCGGAAACCGAATTCGCTGATTCTATCCCCTCCACCCGTTGAGTCCTATCAGATGAAACACAAGATTGATCGATTATGTAAGCCTGACCGGAAGCTCAAAACACCACCAAAAAGCCATTGCAACAGTCAAAAAAAAACGAAGTGTGCAATAGGGGTATGCCAACGTATAACGATAAACATGCAGAGCCTCTACCACCGGCAAGCAATTATTTGGAATGCTTTAGCACTTCAAGAGACCGTCGAAATTGTGACGCAATTTACCACTCATTAAAGAGGCCATGAAAAGTTGCTGTTTTAGTTAGCCGGTCACGACAAAAGCACAAATGAAATCTCAGTTGCACAAACCTATGACTGAATAGCCCTGTTAGCTTCTGTGGTGCTGGGTACTTGTTTGCTTTGACAAAACCGGCAAGACTAGTACCAAACAACACAATATTTGAAACCTTATCGGACCAGTGGTTGGAGTAATTTAGGGGTTAAATCGAATATTTGACGATTTATCGAACCACCGCAGACAATAATTTGTAACAAACAAGCACAATTCCTTGAACCATTTAATTTGAAAAACACTAACCAATGCTATGCAGAGTTAAAGAACGACGAAAACGTTTGGTTAAAATGTTGAGCAACGTCACAGCAAGTCTAGGAATCAGAATTTAAACAATCATATGGGCTCAGCCAGCTGCCATTGGGGCGATCGGGTAAACAGTGGGAGAGCGGGTAAACATGAGCGACATGAAACCTGGATTGGTAACCGGGAGAGCAACAGTTAAATGTTTTGGTCAATTTGTCAACTCAATTGGTCGATGTTGACAAGTTAACACGCGATCTCAAAAACTGACTCCTCGTGACGAAATGAAGGCGACCTCTACTGTGCCAGGGTTCACACGCAGCTGTACCAATTAAGTCTGCGAAAAATAAGTTAAGTGAACCTGGCGACAACAGGCAACCGACGGATTATCAATAGTCCGCGTGTTTCTAGGCGAGTGAGTGGGGTAACACAAAGCGAAGCACATCACATGCATGGGCAAGGCGTAAGAAAAACAGGCGTGTGCGCAAGCCAGGCAAACATTTAGGCATTCACCGTTCTTTTGGATGAGCATTTGCCCAGTGTCAGCACACCGTCGGCCGCCAGTAGCTGCTCATCGGCAACGTCGAGGTCCAAGTCTGCAGCTGCGAAATCCGACGTCGTCAGAGTTCGCGTTCGCTCCTCTCCCTCCCCCGCTTCCTCCCCTTCTTCTTCTTCCTCCATCGTTTTCGTTTTCTCGGGGGTGCCCGTGGTTGTCTTAGAGCTTCCATTACATGGAGAACCGGTACAGGGCACAGCAATCGCCTAGATATTTGCAATTACGTCCTATGAATTGGCCTGGAAGGTGGACCTAGCTAAGAGTCTATAATGTCAACTGATTGCAAGTTTCACCAGATACGCGAAGCTGGGAACCCAAAAGAACGCATGAAACACGTAGAAAACGTCAACATGTTTTTAAGTTGCAAAGGGACGCACGCCAAAGTGCACGTCGTGTGAGGAGGAATTTCCATATTGGACACGCACATTTAACAGTAACGAATTGCTGTCATGTGACGACGGCCCCACCGTAGACTGCAACTACGTATGTGAATAGGTGAAATGAGACGCCCAATATGAAAGGGTAATGCATACTCGGATAATAACCACCTTTTCATTTTACGAACTCCAAAAGTCAAATGCAATTCGTTCTGAAAAATTACTTTCGTCGTGCTGTGAAAACAGATCCACCGTGCAAGTAAATTTTGGTAAATATAACTCGGATAATCCGGCTATTTCGAGCACCTAAAGACAGGCACGTAAAGAGGCATTAAACTAATTGGGTACTTACAGAGCGACTCGGCTGCGCGGGAGTTGTGTCATCAAGAGGCACCGCAATCAGACCCTCTGAGGGGCCGAGGGTGCTCGGTTCACCCTCTTTTTCAGAGGCGTCACCATCGGATGAACCACCTTCCGCGTCTCCATCTTCCTCTTCCTCATCAACCTGCTCGTCACTCGAGGAGGAAGCACCTTCGGAGGAGCCAGACCGGGAGCCCGATGAGGACGTTGTCGAGATGGTGCTACAGGGCGATGTAGAGGCGGAGGAAAAGGACGCGGCAGAAGCGGTGGGCGAGGGAACCGGTGTTGCGGGTTTCGGGGCGGGGCTCGCTGTTGGCGTATTAGCTGCGTAAGCGGGCAGTGGAGCTGCCAATTCGTCCATAATGCGCACGTCCTCGAGTCGCTTTCCCCGCACTGGAAAGCGGGGGTAAATATTGCCAGCAGGAGTCGGGAGAATGCGCTCAGGGACTCCATTGGTAGCAGCAGGCACCGATGTTGGAGGCGTTTTTGGTTTAGGTGAAGTCACGACACCCACTTCCTCTTTATGGGTAGCTACGTATTTGCTCGCAGCTTCCATTCCGGCAGAGGAGAATGGAAAACGAGTTGCTGGAGGCTGAAAATATGGGACAAATGATGAAAACGCGCCAATGGGAACGATGTACTTTAGTGTACAACAGGGGAGAAGAGAAATTTCGCTGAAATAAGACATGCTACGCTATCGGTAAAAGCTATGTCCGCGAAGCCAAACCCAAGGCAATAAGAGAATGTCTGACGAAAGACGAGTGGGTTCCAAACTAATTAAAATTTCACGCTTCGTTTATTGTCTGGTTGATGCTGGCTTCAAAAAAGCATGCAATTCTACTGGAGCAATTGTAGGTGTAGACAGTGCAAAGGAATTTAAAGAAGAGGATACAGCCAAGAAGACGTAGTTTATATTCACATGAATGTACAAGTCTGGTGACCATTTAAAATTACTTCCGACATAGACAATGTCTTTTATATCATTTGAGAGGCGGTTTTGAAGTCAATCAAGTGATAAAATAACACCAATGCCTCTAAATTGAGGCGGAATTATAGCAATAATCAGAACGCTGAAAGCTACGGTTATAATCACGGGGTATAGATATAAAATTATGAAGCAGACTCCTCCCAAGGATTGAGAGATAGAGAGCTATAAAGATCGAATAAAAATATCGATTAAGCGACTTTCGTTTCCACATTTATTCCGAAAAAATCATCCAATTTAAGACCCCGTAATTGTGTAGAATTTAAAAAATGATTGAATGAAGCTACAAAAACTAAAGACGTCAGTGGTCATAACGTAGTTAACCCTAAAACAGAGTAACAAATTCCTAACTACGACTCATGTCGGAGGCAGCACCTTATGAATATCACTCGGACTGGCAACTTTCAAGCGTATTTAACAAATTTGACACACTCACTTACAATAGTACTAAGTAGCATTACTTGAATTTCATTCACAGCATTCAGTAGGAGTTTGAACGACTAAGACTATAACAAAAATGGCGAATAAAGAATCGATACATGCAATATCTCTATATCTGGGTGTCGACAAGGACGTTAACCACAACAAACAGGACCCCTGCGTTAGAACGGGAGGCAGTTGATTCGGTAAAATAACGTTTTGTGCCATAAACCAGCGTTCTATGCCTATAACACACGTAACCTACTTGTGTGACATTGGGTGTGGGAAAGGGAGCTCACTTTGAGCTTTTATTGCCCTAAGGAAGGTACATGCAAGTTCTGTAATTGGATGCCACGACTTTCTGAGGCCATTAACTGCCACCGAATAAACGGCAACTCTTAAAAGTCAATGGGCCCGCCGCCTTGCAACAAAAACACGACGATTAGCGGATTTCATGTCAAGACATGGCAAACCTATTGCGTGGTAATCCGCAATGGCATAAATGAGTGAGCCCCATAGGACTGACTTTACAACAACCACCTCGCAATATGGTGATAGTAGGAAGGAAAGGGTGGTGAGAAAAACAACATAGTAACTTGCCTTTATATCAACGCCCTCAGGAAGTACATAAGGCGCCTTTGAGGGAAGGTGGCCCTTAGCAGATGAGCCGTTTGTTGTGGGAGCATTGGCCGGCAAGGGCCGCTTCGCTGCGACCCCGCACGCCGACGGCAGAGCCCGCGGGTGCGGGACGGGTGTCGCCGCCTGGTTGGCGGGCTGCGGGCGAATGCACGGACCACCGGCCGCAGCCGCCGCCACCGGGGCTGCAGCCGCCTGCGGCTGCCCGAAATCAATCGGCTCTGGGTTCCGGTTCTGCTGGAGAAGTCGTAGGGTCAGACTCTGCGATAACTGTGGCTGGGTCACGAATTCGTGCTGGGTGAAGTAAAAAAAGACACTGAATTGCACTCGGGCAAGTCAAGGTACAACAAGTTAAACCCACCAATAAAGATGCGAATCAGCAGAGTGGAAAACTACAGACAAATTTACTGGTACAAAAAAATACGCAGTTCTAATTTGCCGAATCACCTTTCGTTGAGGTCTCCTTAGCACATTGTCATCATGGAGCGCAACATGATCCAACTACTTAAGGGATGAGTTCGCAACGGTGTCGTACAAGCACTAACTGCCATTCACTCCAGCGCGAAGAAGCACAAATTTGGAGAGGAACCTAGTACATCCCAAACCATTTCGGCATCTTAAACGCAAATTTCTTCAGAAAAAAAGCAATGCGTAGCTAATAGTCTAATCTCCGAAAGGTCAGATAAGTGCTGGTAGAATTTGGTAAGTGGTAGGACCAAAACAATCCACTCACCAAGAAAACCGTATTTAAGCCTTGCAATAAATTTCGCACAGAGAAAGTGAACAGGGTGTTTGGATTTCAGTTAGGCAAAAAAGGCAAGGCATTTTTGTAAACACAACGCCAAAATAGTACCCAACCGAGAGAAATTTCGACATGAAATGAATCATCAAATGACTGCCTTCAATTTTCATTATGACCCAGATGATTTGCTAGTGGATAAGAGAAGCAACGGATGACGACTATGCAAAGGGTACCGTAGATTTCAAATGACCAGAACAAGAGCGTTGTCAAGTTAGACGTCTTCTTTTTCTCCAAACTCTATAACCTTAATGTGGAACTTCTATGAAGAGGTGCTCGTTAAGCGGTGTAGTAAATTCAGCTATGAAATACCCAAAGGATACACCTTCAACTCCCGGTTTAGTTCGCTCAGAAAATAAATGACGCACACACACATCATGTTCAATGCTGGCGAAACTCCACTAATTGAAAATACAGACGCCTTCAAGCAACGTGCACACCCGTGCGTTTGTTAATTGCGTCGCATGATAGGCTTGAGGCGACCACTAGACATTTAGAAGCACACTAGTGACAAGGGCTAAATATGAAACGTGGAAGCGCCGATTCTGCCTTATGTAATAAACAGTAAGTCAAGTACGTTGAGAGATGCGCAAGTTGAATGGGTTCGCACCGATTCCCTTCAGAATGTGATTAAATGATGCATAAACTTCGACGCAATTTTGGCGTAATTATGCAAATGACAGGTAGAGAAAAAGAGAACTCTATGAAGAAATCGAATTCACCACTTAATGTACAACAGAAAAACATGTTACAATGTGAAAGGAGTAATAGGAATAGATATAATTTACCCACACAAATGAAGTCAATGTCACTAAAACACGCCGTATTGGCAAGCGTTGAGTGGCCACGCTAAAATAACGTCCAACAATCTCAAGCCCTTATACTTGTGAAACTACTCTACACAAAATAGGCACAGTACAAAAGACAAAATTGGCTGTGAGACATCCCAGCACAACACAGGTAAACTGCTTTCGATCATGTCCTCCAGACAAACTATACACACCCACACATAGCAACTTCGTTCTTTGTTACATAAACAGTCCCTCGAGGATATAACCACCGCCATTCGCAGCTATGGAATTGACCTATGCAGTAGCCAGACCCGACGATGCATTGAATAAACCAACGACCTATGGTCGGTGCGTCTGCACTCAGCTGATGGCATTTTTTAAACCTTAAAAAATTTCAAAGCCTAAACTAACAAAATTTGATCGTCTACAAATAAAACAAAATAATAAGACCTTATTCTCGGTAAGGTAGAACTGGTACTTACAGTTAACAACAGTGAAGCCGTTGGTCGTTTTTTCTCATTTTTGGTCAAGGCATATTTCAAAAATCCATGAAATTTGTTTGACCTAAAGTTGAAATAACCTTTTTAACGGGAATTGTATCCACCACTTACACGCACTTCTACCAATGCAGAAACTCACCACTTCGACTTATTCCGCAAAGTTGGTGGCTTGTAATTTTTCATACTTAGGATACGAAGTGCCCTAACCAAAGCGAAAGGGATTTTAGAAGCACAAAGGGAGAGTTTATAAGTAAAAAAAGGCATTTAGGGTAGGAAGACATACTTAAGCGGGTTCAGATCAAACATCGGAGGCTGTAGTTCGGCGTATTCGATGGCAGTAATTCCCACCGCCCAAATATCACACTTTTCATCGTACCCACCTTTGCGTTCAACAGCCACAACTTCCGGGGCCATCCTAGTGACGCAAAAGGGAACAGAGTACATGGTTCTGCGACAAGCAGTGCTTATAAATGAACGCACGAAGACAAGATTTTTCCAAAATGTCAGTACATAAGGGAAGCATCTTTTAAGAAAAGAAGTAGCTTGATAAAGACAGGTTAAAAATTTTCAAATTGTGGGCGGACCTGGGACGAAAACGTCCGGCCAAGCTTACCGGCGACGGACTCAACTCGAGCGCAGTGCTTTTTATGCAGTGGTTAGTGTCGGTCAGGGGCCATATCTCTAGTCGTGCTTGTTATATAAACAAGGCTACAGAGATTACGAAAACTAATTTCTATAATCAGACGTAGAATAGGGAAATTGGAATTAACGATGGCAGTCAATAATCTATAAATTACGGCCAGTGGGAAAATGCACACTTATATACAAAAAAATCTCGAGATTGGTAGTTCTTAAAATTATTTTATCTTAATCTCATGCATGTAAGAATGCAATGCTTGTCAGAGTTAGTAGATAACAAATGAAATCAACGTTGAAATTGGTGTGCGCGCCAAGTTCCAACATATCCTACGAGTGACGCACTAAAGAAAAGGCCTCAACGACTGCGTGTCGCTTGGGTGCAGCTCTTAGGTCTCAAACAGACTGGGGGCGTGATGAAAGCCCAGACAATTTTAAAACACAAATATTCCACTGTCAAATCACCTAACTCTGGAAAACGACGTCACGCCTGACTCTAGAACGATTAAGAATACCAAAAAAAGTCCTAACTCCGATGACCCCGTACAGTAGTTGTAACGGCTTTATAACCAATATATTGTGCCCGGATCCCACTAGGCGAAATTATGAACTAAAATGGCTTGCAAAAAATTACTTCCGGTCGTGTGTCTTGAAGAGCCTTTGTTGATGTTACGACTTTTTTTCTTCTGACACTTGAAGGATGTCATTTTGGTTTACCTTAGAAGCAAAGTGCGAGTACTTCCGTTTGCAGGTGTTTGCTTAAGGTCAAATTCAACTTGAAGTTCCACACGAGCATTTACTTTCGTAATCGTGAAAGCAGGAAAGATTCCGAGCACCACGAAAAGACGGGTGACGTTTATGGCGTTAATTGGTGAACGGGACAGGGTAAATGTGCTAGTCCACAACAAAGTCAATCTAAAACGAGCATGGCCTAGGCGTTATGAACCAGCGCAGGTTGAATTACACCAGGAGGATCACGCTGTCAGCTTAATGCGACAGACGATTGTGCACTGTCTGCAATTAATGAAATCAGATCGAGAAGAGGCCGAAAAAGTCGGCCAGAATTAGTAAGCTGCAAGGGAAGCCTGTACCTTTATGGTAATGCATGGTCACAAGCACCTGTACTTGGGGACAAACGGAAAAGTATTGGAGCTTGTCTTGAAGCACTGTCGCATCGAAGTTTGCAAACTCTTTGAATCGTAGAACCTTAACTACAGCTAAATACCTTAAATCTCACTAAATTCAGTTTATTTTTTTGACAGGGGACGGAAGTTTTATGGGTGCAGAACGCCGCCAAACTTTCATCGAACGAGACGGAAATGACAGAACTGATTAAATTTCGTTCTCTGCATACAAAACTGAGATCTACTCCGCACTACAAAACTGGATTTACTTCCATGCCAATCCATTACAAATAAATATACTTAACTTTTTTAGTCCAGACACAGTGCATTTACCCGCATAATGTGCATTTTAAGCTAACGCAACTTGGAAAACTAGAGCTACGAAGTATATTTTTCAATTTACCTATAGACTTACACGCTCAAACAATTATCAAAAGTTTGTGGAACATATTTGCTTCAAAAAATGGATTCACTTTGTTGAAACTTGGGGCAATTATCTTCGTTTTACTTATGTAGATATCAAAGTTCAACTGCTTGAAAATGGATTAGTGACACTTTCGAAATCGATAGGGGCAAAACTCGCTGGCCTATTAACAAACAGACACAATCCGGAGAGGCCACCGAAAAGCGGTTAGAGGTTTCAGCTGCTACAAAACTTGAAGTTTGTTTGCTAAGGGACAGGACGGTGGGGATTTTATGCCTAAACACTTATTGCTGTGTACAAAGCACATTTAAAATTGGTGACAAATGCCAGGCACGGGAGCCAAGGGAGCGTGGTGCCTATAACCTTAAGTCAAGTTAGATCAATTTAAAAACTAAAAGGAGCACTGAAGGTACATTACTAACCAGTATGGGGTTCCAATGAGGGAATTGCGGCGTTGTATTGTGTGAGTAATCTGAGCAGCTACGCCGAAATCCGCTAAAACAAATAAGCCCACAGGTCGGAAAGTATACTGGAATAATATGATCAAACAAATAAATCAAAATAGTCAAGAGTTAAGATTCTAGAGATGTTGATTTAAATAAATTTACAAAATACGAACAGATGATAAATTTATTCGATACACCAAGTCATCTGTTTTTAAGAAAGGATGTGTGAGATTGAACCAAGCATACAAAGGGAGCCTGTCCAAGTGCTGTCGGTGTCTCGTGCGCAAACAGTGCAATGTGCTAATGTTAGCGGTAAAGTGGTATCTCATTACGTTCGTAGGTGCACGTGCGCACGCGAACAGCTGATGGCAACGGCGCATAATATCCAAAGTATACAACATGACTATGGGGCGTGTACATGGCCACGAAGACGTAATCTATTGAAACGGCAACTACGGGAACGTAATTTGTGAACGCATACGAAGTAAGCAAATACTAGACCATGAAGCGCGAAGACCTGACATTTGAATTATTTAATGAAAAAAGAAAACTGATTTTTGACGCTAGTCAAAGACGTCCAGTAAATCCAACGATTGCCCTGGCAATGTTAACGGTTTTAAAATACATATTGCAGCAAGAGACAAAATGTCAGTGTTAAAGCAACGACAATGGACCACCGTGAAATGAAGTAGCAATACGTAGCCAAAGCAGATGAAGTTCGCAAACTTGCTGCCTCCATAGGATTTGCCAAATGACTACACATCTAGCTACCATTATGCATATAAGTATATTATAGAAGAGACAAAATCGGTCACGTAAGCAAAATTTTATGTGTCCTGTTATTTTAAGTGCTTGGTGTGATGAAGCTAAAAACGCCGCACTATATTTGGTCTATTTTTGTGTGAAAAGAAGAGTAAAATAACCTTTGTGATAAAAAAAATAACATGGTGAATATGCAACAACGAAAACAGAAGGGCAACTGTAATCGGCAAAGCGAGTTAAGGAAGAATGTGTTTGGGGACTGATAACATAATAATGGTTGAAAAGATGTTAGACTACAGCTTAACTGTTGGGTTCCAGATCAATAAGCCCATGATCTCTAAGTCTAAAGTGACGAAGGCATCTTTTTAGCAACGCTGATGTATTTCAGAATCTTAAGTGCGAAAGAAAACCACATTCGTGCATGTAATGCTCCACTGGTGTTGTGGAAGGGGTTATTTTCTAACTTTTTCATGCGTGACGAGAAATAATTGTGGTGGAATCACTGATGGTAGACAAGTCTGAAAATGCTTAATGCAAGGTAAAAATAATGGAAACCAGGCTTCGTAAGGTTACCTATCGCAACATATAAACAAAACAAGAATGGTGTCAAAGAAAGTTATTCTAGACGTTCATGGCTTCATCCGAAACGCGACATCATAAATACGTACCAATTTTGACGGCCCCATCGTTACATAACAAAATGTTCGCTCCCTAAAACAAAAAAAACTTGTGCGAGAAAGGCCATGAAATGATCGAAAAGCTGGTAGGCCTCCGCGATACTATGCAGTTTTTCATTCTCCAGAAGCTATCTAGAGTAAGCTGATAAGAATCATGGGGGTTATTGACATCATAAGAAAATCTGTAATGAAGAGTACTAGCCATAATAAATATTTTGAAATTACGAGTAAAGAGACGACATTAGGATATAAAACACCGGCTGGCAAGATTGCAACTGGATGCATGGTACGTATCAAGAATTACTAACGCACACAACAGAACAAGCCGTACCTTAATATCTCGATGAATCTTCCCTTGGCTATGCATATAAGCAATGCCTCTAAGAGTTTCCCGCGAAATAAAGGCAATGCAATCCTCATCCACAGGCTTACGAGTATCTATTTTAATGTTAAAAAATAATCAAGTACTCACTTGTGTATATGTCCTGCATTGAGTAGCCACCACAGAATTCCATACATATCCAGAGCTTATTATGTCTACAAATTAAATAATTATTTTCAAACGATCCAACCGAAAGTAGCTGTCGTAGAATTCCACAATATTACTATGGCGGCAATCTCTAAGAGTTTGAATTTCTTGCAGGACAGCCTTAATGTCATCTTTTGCATCAACTTTTATTATTTTTACAGCAGCATAATTTTTTGTATTTAATCGTAGAGCCTGAAAACCTCGATATTACAAAGAAAAATGCAAAACCTTGTAAACCTCCCCGTACGTGCCAACACCGATACTTCGAATGAGTTTATAATCCTCCTTCGGATCCCTTTGATTTACAATTTCACGGATGTAGTCTAGTTTTTGTTCGCTGATTAAACAACGGACCGACATTTAAGTGGTTAATCAAAAGACGAACACACATCAAAACACGCCATTAAATTGCCCGCAACACTGAATAACCTATTTTGCCAAATTCGTTTCCTCATATTTAGCATTTTAAATGATCTAAAATACTTATCCTATTTTACAAGCGCTGAATAAAATAATATCTTTTGGTATTTATTAACATTTTTTGTTCAGTGGAGTGACTTGAAGGTAGTATTTACATAAAATATGTTTTTAAAACAACAATAAAAAAAATAATGTTACTTAGGTCGTATGCTGCAAGCGTAATTATTTGTTAGCGCTCTAGCAGTCACGTCAAAAAGGACAGCCAAATACAGTTATATTTGTTGTAGTCCCAATGTGTTGGAAAACTTCAATGGGACGCAATCTTTAAACATCACAATTTCTCAACGTGCTTGGTATGAAAATACAATGTCCTTGAGGTCGTTTCTAGTAGAGTGAACTTTTCCCGAGAATTTTTACTCGCGACGCACTTTTCCTGCCTCTTCATATTTTGATCAATGGAACCAATTTCTAACAATTTGTTTAAATTTAATGGTCACTCATTCAAAAACTCTTGTCGTTTCTCTTTCCACTTCTATGGCATATTTCAGTATTCGGCGTCATTCTTTAAACGATGTTTTGCGCTTCGATAATCACTAAAACACCAAAAAGTCTTCAGATGACAATTTTTGGTGAATATGGACGTTTATAGGTCCTTAAGGTGCCTTTCATTTTATCTGTTGTCTCTCAAATTATTTGGCATTTTACTGATTCACGACACAGTTTTTTTAAGAATATACCTTTTTCTTTTCAAATGATGTGTTACGTAAATACATTACTGCTTTATTTGGATAAACACGATTTTTATGGCTCATTCCTCGGCGTTATTTGTACGATTTTTTTAAAGTTATTCTCAAATCGTATCGAAAATGCGGGGTCTAGGTGTAAGTTCGTATGTCGAAATTCAGACTGCATTAAGTATGTATTTTCCAAAACTCCTAATTTTTATTGGCTATATATCTTGGCGGGAATGTCATTACGGGAGTTTGCTTATTTAAATTTGTGTGTCTTGGTGTTGCCCCGTTCTAGATGTTAAACAAAGATTACTGTTTATACACTATTAATTCTCCTATCATTGGATTGGAAGAAGATTTGAAATCATTTCTGGATGAATTTGTGGAAATCGGGAGTCCGAGATTTTCGGACTTTGCAGAATTATGGAAAAAAAATAAATTTATTCATTTAATGTATGGCCGCCAGACTCAAGCAGGTCTGAAGGATGTTTTGGAAGGCATCTTTTTCTTTCTTATCCGAAACATTTCTTCTGAAGTTTCCAGTCTTATTAAAATTGGCTCACTTTTTTTAATATACGCTTTTTTTGGAAAGCAACCCATTGTCAAACAGGTATTTGCTTCGCTTTCTTCAGTCAGAATATTGAAAATGGGCTAGTTAGCAATATGTAGTTGTCTCATTTGTAGGCAAGGGTCAACGTAACATTGGATGCTTGGAATGCTCTTTCTATGTTCTCCTCTGACTTATCGAAGCAGAATCACTGGGATGCCTACTATATTTTTCGTCAATTATGCGTCAAGAGTGCTTTCCGATTTGTCGCCAATGCAGAAGATCTGTACCCAGGTGTACCGCTTTATACGAGGTCCAACATTTCGTTACCCCTCCGCCGAACATTTCTTACGAAGGTTCAGAGAAGACAGCTGACAGATTCCAATAAACTAAAAAACGTCCAGTCTAGTTTACTGGATACTATGCCCGCTCGCTTCAATGAATTTCCGGAGCATTTGCATGCCAATTGGCCTGCTATTTGTAGGGCTATCAATCAGTACGTAGAGGCGAAGAGGGATATCGCCCAACTTCCTGGACCCTCTGGCAGTGGAGATGTAAATGTTGACGAGACTGATGATCCTCTCTTGTGGAGTTTAAACCTGGTCAACAATCGGGTAACTATTTGAACAGTACTTTTTTCACTTGTAATTTTAAGTGGATTAAATTGTATTTGTCGACATTGTGAAATGCTTGACTCTCCGATTAGGCATGTACCGAATGTTGATGACTGGTCTTTAGTTTTACGTCCTTCGTATTGCTTGGGTTAGGTTTTTAACTGACTTGTATATATTTTTTTAAAGCGCACATTTCTATTGGTGCAATTTGTGGGCTTAATTCATCTGTCGTTTTTTTGTTCCTTTTTCTAAACCAAATTCACGGAATGTTTATTCGGTCACTTTAATTAAATTTTTATTTGAATTTTGATTTCATTTTATTCTACAGGATTCGATAGCACCGATATCTGACCTACTAGACAAGTTTTCTTCTGATGCTAATTCCTTTGATAAAACACAATCACATATCAAAGAAAACTCCGATGATATTGGAAGAAGACGCAAACAACTTCGACATGCGGAAAACTGGTCTAAAGTTGGCACCAGGAAAAGTCCTCGGAAAAAGCCTGAAAATTCTTGAAACGCCCTTGTACATATTACCAAAATTGCCCTGTAAAAATATTATTCTAAAAAAGATCAAACGTGTTTTTAAGTTCACTCACTGTTTTACGCAT
>UXSR01005298.1:17438-57037 GCA_900604375.1 Mesocestoides corti | reverse complement strand
TGAATGACTGCAACGAAAACGTACCAAGCAGAATTCTGGTGACTATCCGTTGTAAGCCCACTCTCAAACAACGATGTCAATCACGGTATTTCACTGTTCTCGACTCTTTTTAGCAATCCAGCAAAGTCATTTTCGCACAACTATTGATGCATGTTGGCTGACCACTATCATCTTGTTCTTTAAGGACAGGAGAGTGCGGCTTACTATGTCTTGTTTTCATTGAGCATCCAACTCCAGTTCATAGTGGCCCATTCTGGTTGTTTTTTTATACCGATATCCTAGCACCAAGTTGTTCACCAGAAGCCGTGGATATTTTAAGTAATAAAAAGCCCTGTATTGCAGCTTGTCGATCTCCCCTCATAGGACTCAAACTTCATTCGTGTTATCGCCATGTAGAAGTTGAACTAGGACCAGATTTCCAACCTAGTCAGTGTACAGCAATTTACCCGCTCTTGACCTAACCCACAGACGATCGCTAGCTTGCTTTTTTGCGGTCTTAGTGTGCCTCACTAACTTACATTAATTTTAACTGTTGTTTTGTTCATTATAATTTAAACAAAGAAACTATTCCGAAAAACTTTGGGCCCCCAGTTTCTCACTCGTTTTCAAGTTGTTGGAGCAAAAAATATGTGAAAGATTCCAGGACCACCAGCCTGCATGCAGTCTTTAACTCGGGACCTAATTATTGTTCTTGAATTACGCTGCTTTGGGTGCCGTGGTGCAATTTTTTAACTTTTTATCAGACTGAATTTCATTGGCTATAGAACAACCAAGTATAATCTTTTACAAATAAGCTTATATATGTAAGTGCAAAGCCTAAATGTGATTTCCACGATAGCTGAAGGCAGCGCCTTCACTCGAAGTGATCCAAATGTCGCCAATACGACTGCATTCCTCAATTTCACCCGATCTGGACAGCACTTTTGACCTTGCCAATAGCGGATTGCCCAGCAATGAGCTCCTGGATTACTATCGCCGAAAGGTCGCCTCCCTCACTGCTGAAAGCGACGCTTTTCAGAGTCGGTTAGATCGGTTAGCCAAGATCACACACCGTCAAAACAACTTGCATGAACAACTTCAGGAGAGTGACGTAACTACACATCGATTACGTGACCAACTTTCAGAAGTTCAGGTATAGCCAGAGCATCTCCTGTGTGTTTTGTTAATTCAATTCGAACCTACTCTGTAATGATAGGTTCTGCCAGAAGAAGTGCTTTTTCCACCTGACTAGAATACTTGTTCTATAGATACTGGTGCACAAGGAACGGGACCATGTGTTGCGTCTCTATGCCGAAATAGATAGGTTGAAACTTCGGGAACTCGACGACCGCCGCAGGATCCAGTACCTGTTGAGGCTCTCGGGCTTGGCTTCAGCTGAAGCCGCGTACTTCTTGCCCGATTGCGCCCACCTGGGAGAACAATTTAACGCGAGCAAAGCCGTAGTGTCGTGTAATCGACGATGTATGGCGTCCTCGTGTCCGTTCCGTGGTTCCTCGACTAAAGGTGGTCGTGGGCGCAAGCCATGTTCCCAACACAGTAAGGGCATTGTTTACCTGTTTTGATGTTAAAGGGTAACGCTACGGTCAGGTACTGGAGTGGTAATAGTTGATGAAATCGTCGAGTCCATTTTTGTGAAAGCTATTGATCTGCCTATCAACAGTATGCATTTTTTTTCAACAATTGCAACTCTTTGCACATTTTTGGAATCGCGAGTCAATGCAATGTGTTGAATGACGCCCATAGTAAAAAGCGCCGACACACAACTCTGAGGCTCATTAATGTAAATATGTCTGTCCAAGAGCTCCCAGTGTCCGTCAGTTCATTGATTTGTTCACTCTATTGCCCATTTGGATGCTTCATGGTTCTGCAGATAGTCGTGTCTCCGCGCACGCTGACAACACTATTGCAAATATCGACTATCAGTCTGTGGTCTGGGACCTTAAGTGCTCGGAGACAGCCCTCTACGCTCTTAAAAAACAACTCGAGGAGCAAAGCAAAGCCGCTCAGGATCGTATTGAGAGTCTCCTAGTTGATCGACGAGAGCTGATAAAGGCGCGGCAGGCTCAAACCCACATGCTAAAGGCTCGGATAGTGGAGCTCCAGGATCAGTACGTTATCCTCGATTGAGTTTCATGCGAAAGCTATACCCCAAGCTACTAATCTTCATCATTAGCGAATTCTCACCAGTTTAACACCAAGACTACAAGCACGGCGTTGTTATAGATGAATTTAAATTCGATTTTCTGCTGAACTTATGTTTTGAGTAGTGGTAAGTTCAGGTGAAGTCCTGAGCAAAAGTGATTTTAGTGTAATTGAGAGTTTGGTGTAGCAATCTGTGTAATCTCTAAGGAGTTTAGTAAAGTGTCTTTGCCTTTGCAGAATTAGCAAAAGCCTTGTGTGTACTTTAAGGCAATCTGCATCTTTTACCGCTTAGAGTAAAGAGCTGTCAGACGTTATTACTCGAAAGTGCGAATGAAAACCTGCGTCAGAGGCGACAGTATTGTTTCGCAAAAGGAACATGGATGGGCGAGAAGACAAGCCTGCTAGCTCAGCAGGGTGTTTCCGAGAGTCATCCATCAAAAAGTAACGGCACGACAGAGTGGAAATTACATAATCAACTAACATCTCAGGGTAAAACATCAAGGACAAAGTCCGTCGTGGCTTTGACGCCAGCGGGACCACAATTTGTAGAGCCCGTGGATGTTTCGAAGATGGACGGTATTCAGAGACGCGAATATGAACATAGGAAGACCACTGACGAAGTGCAATGTGGACTTGAGCAGCAGCAGCAGCAGCAACTTGCCACCACGCATCGTGAGCAGGTATCGCCCCTCTGTGTTTTGATGAGGCTAACTTGTTGGTGGAGCGATCGCTAAACTGATTTTTCGCCGAAATAGGCTTTGAACATGTCTGAAAAAACGCAGCAAAACCTTGAAGAAGACCATCATCCAATGGAAAGTTTTGAAAACATGACAGAAAAACTAACAGAACGAATTCGTGTGTGGGTTCAAAAGTACCGGAACCTCGAGCGTCGAAGGAAGCTGGAGGTCGAGGGCTATCGCACGGACATTGCCGCCTTGAAAAAAAGACTCGTCGATGCGGAAGCAAGACTTACCGAGGTATGTTCCTGGCGAAAACGATTGCAATAATTTAATAACCAGGGGTTCATGTCAAGCACGCATATGCCGTGGTTTCAGTATGTATTCTCGTATCAATTCCAGTAATATAATGGTACTTTAGAGATAATTTGCCCGAACGTGACCGCTTTTTGCAACAATAATCCACTCGATCACGTGGCTACGCTCGCTCTCCACTAGCGCGATGTTCGTCTCCTTTTTGTAAGGGAAATCAGACCGTCAGATTGCTAGTTTCGCACGCAGTCACCTCCTTCGGGTAGCCTTTCTCAGTCCATTCGAATTGGGCCAGTCTTATAGCCGGTTAGCGTCTGTCACCTGACAGTTTAACTACAGACAACCCTTTTGTGGGCCCCAGCATGTGGTCTTGAACCACGCCGGGGCCACGGAATCAAGCCCAGCCCGATTACATTTCCCTGAAACCTGCGATGAAAAAAAACGATCGGAGAGGACGTGAACACAACCGTTTACTTCCGAGCTCAGCCACGTTGATGTCGTGTCTGGGGTTTGCGCGTGTGTATTTATACCTCAGATGTGTGAGCCATAGACGAGCTAACATCGAAACCTAGGTGTGAGGATAATCCAAGATAAATTTTTGTGCGAAAGAGGAAGGGGTTGAGGATCCGCGCGGCTGGTGAAATGCTGCGAAAAGAAGGATCATGTGTTCGAGGCTGGAATGAGTGTGTATAAGCACGATTCACAATCCTTTCGTGCATCTATGTGGTTTGAAAGTGATCCAAAGCGGCCAAATCCGAGTATGCCGTGGATCTAAAAGTTGGTTTTGATAAAACTG
Source organism: Mesocestoides corti (assembly GCA_900604375.1). Taxonomy (NCBI): domain Eukaryota; kingdom Metazoa; phylum Platyhelminthes; class Cestoda; order Cyclophyllidea; family Mesocestoididae; genus Mesocestoides; species Mesocestoides corti. The sequence goes on along the minus strand of UXSR01005298.1, from coordinate 53,110 downwards.
TACTTCGGGTAAGCCTCTTGTCGGTGCTTCTGCCTTTGCAAAGCCTTGCTGTTGTTGACAAACAAATTTGCCAGCATGCGCGCCACTAAAGCGATCAACTCAACTGTTCCCAGTAGTAAAGTGGAGTTCTTTGCACAGAATTTAGCATGGATTCGGTCTTTCCCACAGATGACGAGGACAGCTGAGCGTGACTCGGAGCTGGCGAATGCCAAGCCAGTTGGCGTCGACCTCCTCCGTCTTTTTCAACAAATGCCCTGCAAATCGGCGCGCTCCAGAGCCCTGGCCAGTGAACTCATTAAATTGAATCAGCTGATGTACAAATTGTGGGACAATTCCCGTCGTCTGTAACACTTTTTCCAGAATCTATATTTTTTTAATACATTTTTTGTTGTACGTCGGCTATTGTCTTGTTCTTCATCAACACAAACTTATCGCAGGGCAGCAATCACCCTCTGCGGTTTCATTAGCTTTCCTGAAGCTGTATAAGAGGGTGTTTTGGGGTAAATGCGAAACATTTTCGTGGGCATTTAGTCGTATCTAATTTTTTAGTCAGCATGGACCAGTAGTTAATATCAACGCTTTTGTAAGCGCCTTAGAGCCGGGTTAATATTTTACTCGAATACATCCGTACTTATTATTTATAAGTAGCTTGATTTAGATTAGGAAATAATGGAATGGTTAACTGGCATTGCGGTGTCGCAACCACCACCTCGATCATATGAAGGGTAGTCACAAACACTCCATAAGGTTTAGTACAGCTAGCACTCATAAAAATCATGAGCAACCATACATAAAAGATTTCCCCACCGGGTGGCCTACTGTCACGTATTGAGGACTTGCAAACCGAGAGAACTATCTGTGTGTACGTATAGCCTACAAAATGTAGTGAGTCCTCTTAGAAGTAAATTACATCCGTATTAATGTGCTCGTGAAAGGTGCAACTGACAATAAACCTCTGCTGACAGCCCTCCATGGCCATCGCAAATGCTGGGAACGAGCTGTGTCGAAAGTGACACAAGTGGTTAACAACCAGTGCAAGTCAATTTTCCTCAACCGTTGTTCCACGTGTTTCTGTTTGAAACCACGACTAGCTGCAAGACGGAAGTAAGACATCCACTGACGGTGTGTGCTCGGCTGTTTTTGAGAAACCTTAGTAGGGTTTGCCATGATTTGCCTACGCCTACAAGTTTGTGCATGCATAACAGTCACAGTCGTGCGCAGAGAGAGATGTAGCCGTGGTTGGTTCTTAACCGAGTGAGGCGGTGAGTCGTGCTTCAAGGACGTGGGCGGGTGGAAGTGCACATGGGGGTGTTTGCGTACAAACGCTGGGAGGGTGAGGCAGACGAGGCAGTGGGTCGGCGGGGTGTGCGGTGACACGTCAGTTAACCCGATTCCGCACAAAAGAATTCAAAATGGCAGTTTTGACAGACTCGGACAGTAAAGAATGATATCATGATAAAAGAATCTTGGCCAGACTCGCGTGTTCGTAGTTTTCACTTAATCTGACATTCTCAGTTTAAAAATAAGACAATTGAAATCATTCCACCAGTCCTGAGAAGTTGTGTTGTAATGCACGGTTATGCCAAGTCGTCAACTGTCAGTAAGAACAGTTCACGGCCACTGTTTTGGTATAACCAAGCAATTATCAGATTAACTTCTTCCATTTACTTGGCTTTAAATGCCAATTTAGCAAAAGAGCTCAACGTCATGGGAAATCGTCACAACTCGTTGGCATTCAATGCATGAGCTTAATTGTATCTGCTGGAGCCTACCAAGTTAGGAGTAAAACGGTGCTTTTGCCTGACAGAATGTAAATTACTTGGTGGTCTGTACTTCGGATTTTTCTTTTCTGTTTGATTTTACACAACGACAGCGATATGATCATAATGTGACGAATGAAGCGTAGTGGGGCAATTTGAGTTAGCAACATCATAACGGATGTTTAAACCACTTGCCATGGTTAATCGACCGACATCTACTTTGGAAAACCTAGGACTCTGACCGTTTTAATGACGAAAGCAGGGACAGTGGCTCGTTGGTGTTTTTGAACCGTCAGCGGACACGCTGGCGCGGAAGCTTGTTCGAACAGGTTTACCGCATGTTGACTGTAACTGACTCACCTGTGCCTCTTGTCGGTCTCTGTCGTATATACTCAATAAATATGCTTACACACGCGCGTATAATGTTCCACCATACCTACCTGGTGAACAAATGGTTGTGTCCACTTCGTCGTGTTGTCATCTAACCGCCTTTGTCCATGGCCTCTTTGGATGTAAACGACGACTAGGGTTCTAGTGTAGATTGCTAGCTGTCACAACACCTATTAATTTGGCTTAAAATACCTTCTTGCAGGATATGCTGGATGCCTTTTGTCGGCGGATTATGCCAGCCACTAGCAACTGTCAAAGTTACAGCGACAATTTATGGTGAGGGCCACTCATGTTTGTGCTTCACGTGGCAAGTTCCCCTTCGGGATATATCTACCAATGCCCAACAGTTACAACAAGGTCCCTTAGACGCGGCGGATTCTCAAAAAGTGGATATTTGGTATTTGGGTTAACCTGCCCAATAACAAAAACGGGTCTTAGAGAAAATTGCCCCTGGCAGCACTCTGACTCGTGGAATTTGTATATTTTGAGGCCATTGATGGCATTGCATGATACAAGTAAGGATGTGAAGGTTCGCAGAGGTAGAGACGCGTGAAATTAATGTCCATTACGTCTACGAATTTCACCTGTTTTTACGTGCAAAATTTATAATTCTTCTTAGCTACCAATGCGCCCTTGCAAAGTAGTTGAAAAACATCGCTAGTTCACACAGCCAACGTCATTAGAATTGACATGACAAGCAATAACGTTGAACACGCCAAGTGAATTTCATCACCTGTCTGGTGCGTGCAATTTCCAAGTGCACAATGGGTTGGCTCGAAGTTGCATTGGTATTCCGTTCTACTCAGTCGTGGTATTGCCACACACCGAATGGATTCATCACACAATGCAACCGACTTCGATCAGACTAAAGATTGTTTGCGAATAACTACCAGGTGTGAGCGAAGGTTCCTGATCTTGATCTCATTACTACGCACGTACTGGTCCTTGTTCATTGATTTGACCCCCTGACATTCGTCACATCTAAATACACCCTGAGACATGGTGTAGCGGATTAACAGCGATCGCGCCTGAGTGAACCCTGGTTACTGACCTGACGGTGACAATGACTCACCCCCTTTTGCATTGGTTACTGTATTAGATGCCTGTCATCCGTTCGCTCATCCACATACTATGACACACTTGGCTGGCGTGACGCTAATAAACGGTCGTGTTCACTGTCGGCTCTCTTCTCTCCATTCTCGGGTTGTTACGGGCTGTTAACTAGAGGGTTGTAAGGTAGTGCTAAGTCTTTAGCCACTACAATGGTATCAACAAAACCACTCCTCAAGTCAAGTCCTCTTTCCTTTGCCTGGTTGTGCCGCGTCTACGTGGATCTTTGCTCTCTAAAGCACGTCGTAGCCTCTGCACCTCACCGCACTCGCGACCAGTGTTAGGTAACCTCTGCGACCAATCTGATTGAATTACAGCGCCAGTTATAGTACAGGAAGGTAAACCACTTTCACGGCTTTATGCGCTTGAATGAAAGTTAATATTAAACAGTCATTTTTTCAGTATGAAAGTGAGAGATTTTAAGCTTCACTGATGAGTAAAAATTCCACTCTCTGGAAATCAGTGCCTAGTAAAATATAAGCACCGCGTAGTTTGTTCGCTAGTAACGTTTGGTCTTCGGAAGGCAGCAAAATCCAACTTATTTAATCTCCCACCAAAAAAATACAGAGATGTTTTCTAGCGACTGTTGTACCGATTGTTGTGTCGCAGAAATCTGCCGGATGTTGAACAGTTTCAGTCCCAATTAGGGGTGTTTAAAAAGAACACAAGACTTCAATGTTTTCGCGTTTGACACGATGACTTCGATATCTGCTCCAGAAATGAAATAATTCACCTGCTGGTACGCATTTATTATTCCTTTATTGTTTTTCCTGGTCTTCGGCATGTGCTGCAGAAGACTGCTTAGATAGGAACTCCCATAAAAGACATGTATTTGTCTTAAATCAAGAAAGTATTGATTAACTAATATTGCGGGTATCACACGACTGAGTCGTGGTCGAAAGAAGAGGACTCGAGAGGGTCCTCGGCGTCTTCGGCTTCGCGCCCTTTCCGTTTGCGTCGTTTAGCATCCGCATCAATGTAGGCGTTCACCGCCATGCTTGTCATTACTGTCGTCATACTGCGTACGCGGTCCCTAAAAATCAGCAGGAAGTGAGCATAACAATCTGTTTAAGGAAAACCAAATCAATCCTCAGCGTTGACTTCCTACGATAATGAATAACGTATTGTTGCAGTTCCCGTCTACAACGTGTGCGACAGAATGCTGGACGTCCTCCTGCTATTGTGGAGCCATTCCATTCCTGCAGGGTATTACTTCCCCTTGGCCATTTAGAACTGGCCATGCCCACGATCGAAAAACGATTTTACCTATCCCGTGTCAATATTTTTACTCGTACCGAGGCCATATTCGCCCCAACTAGGCAATCTCTGAGAATCGATTCATCGTTAGGTTGGCAGGACTGCAGTATCAATAATTAACGGCTCCTCAATTCCACCTCGAATACTTGGGTCAGTTGTGAAGTCTCTTTCGATGAAGTTTTGGTAGTTCCTGAAAATGTCAATCAAGATTTAAGGAGAGACACGTTATTTTTGACATTGCCATTTGTAGGAAAATCACAGCCACGATGACATGTCGTCAGCAAAGTGATGATGCCGTCAGGACATATGGCGTGATAACAAGAAAACAAGCTCATTTTTGTTGTCGCATTAACCATGGGATTAAGAAACTCTGGTGCGGATTCATAACAAGTGGTAAAAACATTTAGGCTTGACTTTAGTACAGATAAGCATTACAAGTCTGCACGTCCCCCAACTTTTGTTCATATTCATATAACCCAAAAAGATGTACCTAAAGTTCAAGTAAATGGGCTCCGAAACTACACATGAACTCCAAAAATCTCTTTTAAACGTTTCCCCAATGTTCTGTGACCTAAAACTGGCAGCACAATAATTTCTAAATTTATCATGAAGTATCAAAACCTTGACCTTTTACCCATTGTGATTGTGACCTTAGCAGCTCCATTGCACACATTTGATCCGGTTTAAAAGAAAAGCCGTCAGTAATGATTCAGTCATGCGTGTAAGATCATTTTGCCAACACAAATTGAGTTTGATGACCCCTGAAATGAAGTCCTTGTTAAATATTGCAAACGTCGCGAAGGCATGTAAGTTCTATTCAGGTGGAGTGCTGAATGCACGTCATGAGTTTAACTAGTCCCCAAATTTACTGAACGAATTGAGGTCAAATGACAACACAATGTTGGGATTCCAAGCACTACAATGCAAATTGCAATTTAGGTCAATGGCTGCTCTATTAAACAAAATTTCTAATCAAAATGTGGAAGTCCGTCGAGATTCTAAAATGGGCAATCAACGCATTTTTGACAAATTTATGAAACTTTGAAACTATTTGTTCCGGACCCGTTTACCGTAAAATCATGGTTTCCAGACTAGAGGCAATTCGTGATGGGGCAAAATACACCTTTCTACACAAAACGGTGGCTTGAAAGCGACGTGTACTCTTCATCAAAGGCTTCCCCATTGCCCTCAGAGACGGGCGACGCCTTTGTGATAAGTAGGCACTCACATTAGTCAATTCTCCGGGCGCTCTACTTGTGTGCTCGCCAATTCATAATTAACCAAGGCAAAAATCGAGAATATTGATTTACAAAAAAAGTGTGTTTTTATAGTTTGAGACAAGGTTCTAATATGGACAAGATTTCTACCCATCTGAGAATAGGAGTACGCGAGCCTAAATGTCAACTTCATGAAATATTATTTAAGGTTAGGGATCAAATTATCAGGAACCAGACACGACTTAACTAGATCCAAGAGGTTGATGCTAAATTGTACCTTCAGATTTTCAGAATTTAAATGGTAGACGAAATGTATGGGTTAATCCTATATGTCCATATGGGAAAAAATCAATAGCTTAAATCACACTGCTGCTTTTTTGTCCAATTAACGGGAAATCATCTTTATTATTGTTTTAACCTCCTTAGTCCGACTTATAGTAAACTTGACAAAATTTGATTTCGCATCCTGGTGCTTTTTTCAAATTAATAAGACAACCTATCGAAATTCAGGAAAAAAACTCAAATAGGAACTTACAGTAGCCAGTCAACTGCGTAGAGTAGGGAAGCCCCTTGGGTTGATACGCCGGCTGAGGACATGACAGTGATTGCAATGACGATACTGGCGCTTGGAATGTGCGGGATTGCCAGAACTACAGTAGAGGTCAGGGTCCTATAAATAGGATGTAATTCACTTTTGACATTTTGATACTTCGATAGTTCTGCACAGTGCAAATAAACCTAAATGAGATTACTTATATGAAATCCAAAAAGTCAGGGAAGATTTCGATAAGTACGAAGGTTTCTCTGACATTCGTTGGCCTTATGGTGAAATCTTTCAACTAAACACTTCGAATTCTTGTTTGCTAAACTCAGACCAAAAATGTTGATGAGTTGTCACATTTTTAATCCATTATTTGCATAACCTGGACAACACAGCGAGCTGGCTATTAAAATTTCAGAATCACGCAGGTTCCCAACATTTCTTTAAAGTCCGAACACATTAAATTAGGTTGCATTTTAACCGATGCTATGATTTTTAGGTATTATAACGGCTACGAATTGTTTACAATTATTTAGGTCACATAATCATTTAAACCACTTGAACCCAATAGCAATTGTGCAAGACAGAATTATTAAACAGTTATCATACTATGCGGAACACACCAGATAACAGCGATGGCACCGACAGATACACTCCCAAGGCTCATTTGGGCCACAAACATCGCTGCTGTTGAAATGAAGATGGCGGGACCATCCGCTTTCAGTGCGGAAGCGAGAGGACAGGCGATGCGGGAGATTTTAGTGTCAATTCCGTATCTGTCACATCCTTCATACATCTCGGGGATTGAAACTATCCTATAAATAGGAATCGCTCGCATAACTGCACAGAAGAGGGCGAAGTTTAAATAGACATGAGTTATGGTCACATAATTTCCGGTAATAACGACACCTGCAAAAGCAGTTTCCGTTTTAACTAACGTTAGAAACTCAAACATGATTTTGTTTCAAATCAAAATAATTTATAGTAAATTAGGGAACAGGTTTTAAGAAACCTCGATTTTCCAAGCAATTACTGCATTAATTACGATTGTTTTACAGCAAAATAAGCACGCCGAATCGCTCCGCTTATCGTGAACATTTTCAAGACGTTCTCGATCCTACTCGTCCTGCTTTCCAGGCGCCTGGCTTATGCTTCCGACCATTACACACGCTCTGTTATATCCTGCATGTATTCATCAGTGAAAGCCCTACATTCATGCAGGCATCCATGCTAATTGCAATGATGCCGGTGGCTTGTAGTTGAAGCATTTCATCAGCAACAAAATTCTATCAGCATTTGAGGTGAAGTTCCATTAAACGACTAGTGGGGAATTAATTAAACATTTGCGCTCATTCACGACTATGGAGTAATAGGTTCATTCATTTTTACACTCACGGGCTAGTTGTCGCAAAAGCGACGAGGCTGGCTTTAATTGTGTGCTTGAAGAAGGAAAATGGGTTTCTTCTTGTGATCACAACGAAGATTGCAAAGGAAAGGACGATATCGATAAGGGAGCCTGCTAAAACAGTCACAACGAAGAATCCCAACTCCGCGAATGTGTGAGAAATGTTGTCAATTTTTACCACGGAACCAGCGATCATGAAGCACACACCTACAGGAGTTAGTCTAAAATAAATGAGAATTGCTCCAGTATCTGTCTAGAGAAATGGAAGAATGCGACAAGCCGACTCAGGAATGCGCACTTTCCTCGTATACTGCTTTACAAAATATTAACACAGTAACTGATTAACATCTTACGTAAACTTTGGTGGTAACTTCGAGCTTCAAGCGGTCCCACACCAAACAAAGGTATCTCGAAGTAAACCACTTCCGAGATTATGATAGTGTCTTGTGATCTTCACAGCATAACTGGTCTTCTCTGAGGGAACTAAATTATTTAAGCAACAGTTCCATATTTTGGTTAAATGTTTATTTGGTAGAGTAGGCTGATTATTAATGCGTGATCCACTTTATTACTTGACGTGAACGCCTAGACGCCTACTGTAAGATAGATTGTGGGCTGAACCACGTATTTATTACCAGTTATTATGTGAGTTGACAATGTTTGCTCAGTCAGAAGAATATTCGATCGATTTGCAAAATGCTCAGGTTAAAGCCGCTGATTGGTGTACATTTGGTGGGCTTTTTCAAACCTATCAAAGCAGTGACGACTCACTTTCATTTACGTCATAGAACTAATGCACCGCATAATCAACCACGTGACCATAAAAGAAGGCTTTGTTGGTGGTAACTTACAAAAGGAACCAACGGATAAGAACCAACACAACATCTGCGAGGGACCTGAAGAAATTAAGAAACTGGAGCCCTCTCTCTCCGGCGACTCTGGCAGCCAAACCGAAGAAGATGCACGTGTAGAGGACGCCTACAATTGAAGTATCCAAAATGTCACGCCTTTTAAACAAAAAATGTGCCTGTTAGTGTGATTCTCACCAATCATGTTTGTCGCATGGTTAAATACCTGTTTCCTGACCTTAACGGGAATGCCTGTTGAATTGTCAATTTCGTATTCTGTGGCCGTCTATAGACACAAAAAACGTAAGGGAATGGTCAAGAATAGATGGCTAAGTAGTATACCGCATGTTTGAATTAAAAAATGGAGGTTCTTTTAATTACAACAAGGTTGCCAACAAATTCTACACCCACAGAGCATCATTGTCGCTCTAAATATATCTTAACCCGACGGCAAAGCACTTGCCAGCACCTCCCTGCTGGGTTCCTACTTTTAGTTGCTGAAATTCTTTTTTAAATCACGCCAATCGGATTAATTCAGTGTCACGTGAAACGTGATTCCGACTTTCTAATATAGATACTTTGTAATTTAATGTTTCCGACAAAAGTGAAACTACACTACAGAAATATAACTTTTTTTTCGTTCTTCTTACATTACTAGCATAATCGTTACTTAATTATGCTATTAATTAATACATGTACTGCAAGAAATGCCCACCTGGAATATTGTCATGGCAACGATATTTTCCGGGAATAAGTTTCTACAAATGAAGAACGTACATTTTTGAACATTATGCGAACGAGAACGTATCAATATTTGGTTGCTATTTAGTCGAAAATAGTAATTTATTTCAATTTATTAAAATGAAGTTTTCTACCATAATAAACGTGCAGGACGTCCCTAATTTATTGCAAATGTATTACAGATAGGCACGATCACCACGCTAAATATTCGTACTATTGCACTACCAGGAATAATAAGAACAGCTTTGAAGGTGGATTAAAATTGTTGGTACTTATAAAGTGGGCAGTTTATCTTAATTAACATCGTTCAATAAGCACACGGTAGATATGTGTGGTTTCTTTGATTTATTTTCTGCAAACTAACTGCGCTAATTAACCATTTTCTGCCATTATTTTCTATTGTTGCCACACAGCTAAGATACAAAACAGGCATTCTAATCAAGTGTCGAAACCTTTGCATTGAATATAACATGAAAATGATAAAAAACATAATGCATTTACAAACTGAAACTGTTTAATAGCCATATTTGAGAGCCATCATTGAAACTAAGATGTAGACAGCTTTGTCAAATAAGGTTCGGTACTTCCTCACAATTCAGCTAATATATATCAGCCTTTTGGTTTGTGAACTCACAATAAAAGATTGGAAAAAACATCAGATGTTGTCGGTTCCAGTCCAGTTAGTCCAGTCAAGGACGAAGTGTTGCTATCTTTCATTCTACTCCCTATAACAGAAAGTCTACGTGACGATCCAAAACGCTGCTACATATTTACAGTTCATGGAGTCCTGATCTTGACATGAATTCTAGCCGGACATAGTAGTTGGCGAGAATTTTAAAATCATAACAATGCCAAGTTATATTTCTTCTATTCATAATTTGAGTAGGAAACATGTAGTGTTTTTCTACCTTAGATTGACAACACGAACTTTCTTTCAAATCAAGACTTTTTCGTTTAACATTAGCACTAACTGACTATTTGTCCATGATTTTATGAACGCTTCGTGATGAAAATTAATGAGTTAATCTCAAAATGTTTTAGCTGTAAATCAATGTGCCGAGGAAGTCAGGAAAGACCATGACAATGGCCTTCGTTAAATAGCGATTCGAAACTGTCCTGTACCAACTTTTTTCGTTTCATGAAATTATCTTAGCAGCACCATTCACATGTTCACATTATTGCTGCTTTTACAATGGCAATTCCCACCAGCACTACTCCCCTTCTTAATCCAGTGTGTCAAGGACACCCAAGACATACATAATCGGACGTGGCATGCGGCCTTTGGGTGAGGCAGTGAAAGCTTTCCGCACGATGTCCTGTCCTTATCCTGCCACTGGGAAGGTGGGGCTTAAAAGTGCACAAGGCAACCGTATATTTGGTTCTCCGGATGTGTGAGTGGGGTTAGGGACACATTGTGCAAAGATGTGATCTTATTTGAAGGTATATTTTGTGCGTCTTCAGCGTGAGTAGCCAGAAGCAATTTATGTTAAATTTACGATTTCGCAATAAGCCGCCGATGCGTGGAAATGTTTTGTCGCTCTACAAGAACACAAAGCAAAAGAACAATCTCCTCAGAGCGGATTCATGTAGCTCGTTTAACGTAACGTGAGTTTCTAGCTTGTAGCTCCGTCTTCATGGCCTTATGCGGAAGACGTCATTAAATAACTAATAGCATCAGCTCACTATTTGGTCCAGAAGCCCCCTTTATCAAGACAAACCGTGAAACTGTTTACCTGGTACCAGTTCAGTGATTATTCTGTAAACTTTATTAAAATACACTTTCTGTGTGCTCTCAGAAATATACAATTAACTCCTAAGTTGGTTGTACAGGAAAACCGTCCCAGTAAACATCAACGGGGATTACTTTGAACGATTTACCAAAAGGCTGATAGTAACAGGCAATAAAGACTTTTGGCCCTAACAGTGTATCCTGACCTCAAATGGCAAAATTAACCCAGAAGAAGAAGGCGAAACGTGCATGCGTATATTCAAAACAGTGAGTTATGATTCCACATGATGGCAGAATTTGAAGGAAAACTGTTGGGAGAAGACACTAACAAGCGCATTTTCAAAATAAGTATTTCAAATGTCTTTTTTTTCAAGTGTGAGCTGTTTTTTGAAAGCAATTAAGAGGCCTATTCGTGATCCCAAATCACACCAAGAATTCATCCATGTTTAACCCAAAAGAGTGACATTTAAAACAAAATTAAGATCTGACCCCTGTCACCTTCTGTTTGACCCCTTAAATAAACATGCTCTTTTGCGCTAATTCCACTGATTTTTTACCTGGATTAATGACAGCGGACAGTGCTGTTCCAATTGCTGCTCCGCAGACGTTGTAAGCCAAAATCCAAACCAAACAAAGCAGGCTATTTCGCCCTTGTTCCCTTGGGTCGATGCTGGCAATAACTGTAAAATTACGAAATTACGTTAGTATTTCAATAAATCACAAAGACTTTAGCTACAATAAATCAAATCAAATTTTTTTGTAACTTCTGCATTAGTCAATTTGTGGTTCTCCCTCTACAGTTTATTTGTCAAAGTTTTACTGAGTATTGATACTGTTAATAGCATATGTTTAGTTTCTTATCACTATACTAAACTAGACGGAGTTATAAACCATTTTTTCTACATCCCAGAGGTACTTGCTTCTTTCAATCATTGTAAATTGCAAATACACTTGCCGATAATCAGGTTAGCAGCAATCAATGGAAGGACTGTGAGCTGAAGCAAGTGCAGGTAAATATCACCAGGCATTTCTAGAAGCAAAGGAAAATTAAATTGTCATTTGACATTTGACAACCAAACGAAAACAGGGCCGCAAGAAGACAAATGGTGTGAACCAGGGCCCAAAAAGGCATTGGCTGGCACACTAAGAGGTCTTATGCTTTCTGTGCAAACTAAGCCCCATTTGTGCACCATACCAGATACGTGGAACCGTAATGTCTCCAAACGTGTGAATTTCTGGTGCAGTTCATCGAGTAAACTAGGTCAAAAAGATTATTTCGGATTCAGTTTGTTAGGCTTCAGTTTAAAATTTCCACAAAAAACCCTAATTATGAGAATTATTTTAGAATGTTCCCTTAGCTAGTCACGATTCCTGACCAAATGTAATTAACGAGTTGGATAGCACTACAGAATGCTTTTGATTACAACCGACAATTTCTGTTAGTCATTGCAGACCTATGAAATTCGTAGCTTCCCAAGATTCATGTGAGCCCAGCTAGTTGAAAGGAAAGTGGCTTGAAAAATATAGCTTATGCTGTCATAAAGCTAGTCGAAAAATTCAAATTTTGAGAAAAATCCAACATGTAGAGGGTTTTTTGTCAGGAAAACATACTTTACTCAATTCTAAAGGGCGTTATGCTGTACCTGTGCCAGGTGGATTAGTTAATCTAGTGGTTCTTCAATCATAAAGATGTACATGATAAAAACACGTCTTTTTTTACTGTTCGTGGTTAAGAAATGTTTTCAAGTTTTTTTTTCAACGTGATAGATGAAAGTGAATTAGACACACAATCAAAATTGCGTAGCGAAGTGTGTTATTTAGCAGACGCTACCAAAACTAATATCTACGTCGAAACTCACGTATCCAAAGTCTACTAACTTCCGGATTAGGAAGATATTTTCCCCCGAATCCAATTCCAAAGCCGACTGCTACCCCGACAAGGATAAGAAGCACAAAGAGATTTTCCCGAAGAAAGAGGACAAAACCCCTTTTTTCTTTCTCACCATGAAGGCTAACATCAATGGTTGACTTATCGGAGTCAGCCATTGTGTGTACTCCTAAAGCTAAACTATGCAAGTGACACTATCTTTCTGACGTATTTAAATGGTATTAAAGGCCTTGAGAAGGCGTCGATAAGCTGAGTGGTCATCGCGCTGAAAGTATGCCGTGTGCACAGACTGTGATTTGACGAAAACACTTCGAGGCTTAGCCTTTTAGCAAGAATAATGCAGCTAAATAATGTGGTCACTACGGCTGAATAAACGGCATAATTGGATGAACAAAAAGCTGACAGAACTAAAAGTACATCTGTTGAGGTCAAATGGGTATCTTATGTGTCATCACAAATTGTTGGTAATTGGTTAGTGGAGCTGGCAAAGTTGCAGGTCCTACAAGGGGGGCGATGGCAACATGAGCATAATTCTAGAATTATTAATATTTAATTTTTTTAAATTTCACTGATTTAAATTATTTATGCAGTTAGCTTATGCTCCTGATTACTGATGGCAAATGAATGCATAAAGACGTGCATGTACTTCTATTTTGCTTAAGAATAGAAACTCTGAAGAAACGGATTCCCTCATTAATACTTAAGTAATCGTATTAGTGTCATTGTTGTCCGTTTAATAAGTACCTACAAGATTTATGATACTCATTTGACTATTTTTTTAAAGCATACGTAGTTTATAAAGTTAACTGCCATTTTACCAAAAGCATCACTGTATCACTTTTTGCAGTTTAAATGTTTAGTGCAATTTTACCCACATCTCAATTTTTCTGTTTCTCACAGAACATTAGCCCTTTGGCTGAGACGATTAATGCTCTCTGCACGACGTCTGGTTTTGTCTCGCATTAGCGTGGGAAGGTTGGTTCCGGCGTCTGATAAGGGATCTGGTGGATTCGTCCTGGTTACCGGCAAACGTAACATTTAGTCATTTTTAAATAGTTCAATTCTTCAATCTACCGGATAGGTTATTTGACTTTTAGTTCATTAACTTAACTTTAACTCAGGGTTTAGCAGGCACCAATTACAATGAGTAAAAATTATATTCTGTCTATGAGAAACAATCAGATAGCGGTCATTTCGAGTTCTCTTTGACGGAGTTGGTCTAAATGGATTAAGGCTAATTAGGGACTTTTGTCATGGGTGTTTCCTCTATCCTTTTAGGATACAAATGAAGAACGGATTAAAGAACTGTAAACGGAGTTGAATTAACAGAAGAACCACTTGCACACCACTGGTAAATTGGTAAGTTATAACTCGCCTTCTTTCTCTAGAATAAAGATTTGTTTAAAATTGTGCATCCCACACAACAAAAGAAGTCATTAATATGGGAAGTGACTTTGCTGTGAGGAAACCACTCGCTTAATCTAGGTAATATTGGCGAGATCTAAAAAAATGTTTTCTTTCGTAAGGTAGAAAGTAAAATCCACTTAACTAAAATAAATTAAAACTTTCTACTTTGAGCATTATTTGCTCGTTTGAAGTATTAGGAAACACTTCTTTCTCACTTTAGATTCATGTACTTGCTTTAGCACGCAGAACAACGGGCAATGGGCAAAACCTCCATTGGTGGCTTTGAAGGTTTGAAATTCATCAGCAAAGTCATGCTTTTACGAAAGAGGGAACGTTTAGAGGAAAAAATGATACGTTCAATTGTTTAGAAGTGAAACAGACATTAGATGTAGGCGATAATGGACTATTGAGAAACATTTGGTCTCATCTGCTGAAACCTATTGTCTCTAAACAAATTCGATTGCCAGCCCGATTAAAGATGCTGTTGCGGTTTGATCCGAAACCAGGTACTCAGAGAAGAATGGGGAGACTAAAGTCGATGGAGGATCAACCGTTTACTAGGCCACTAGATCTGCGTCGCGTTTGCGCGTGTGTCATAGGTGTGCTAGTATAGAGGCTTAGCAGAGTTTGTTCACATCAGCAGGAATAGTCCAAGATTACCTGTAGACCTCATCAGGGTAGCCACAGAATAAGCGACAAGTGGCTCGACAGAGAATCTACTTGGTGAGTAAATGTGGTAATTCGTCATTCATGAATTGTTGTAACGATTGTGAATCCCCAGAAATCATGAAAATGTTTAATATTTACTTAAATGACTGATTCTTTAGAGCTATAAAAAGCATAATGGGATCAGTCAAGGCCCTATTGTTTCCGGTAACATGAAGGTGACGTCTGGAACGTCGCATAAAATATCTAGAGAACTGCATTCCATATCGTCACAGTGCCATTATTGCCATCCAAGCTTCGAAATTAATAGCTAAACATATGAAATCCTTGTCAATGTAATAAGATTACGATGATTAAGGGATCCCGAAACATTGGCTTTTGTTTTTTAAACAAGGTAGGGATGTGTGCAATTGCCAACTGATTCGTGATATATTCCCCGTTTGAAGCGCTAAAAAGCCGTTATCGTTTATCTGGATGTCAATTAAGTTTAATTCCGCCGTTAAAAAAGTAATGTATTTCGAAAGCTGTTGGCTATCATTTAAAACCAGATTAAAGTTTCATTCCTCGACTTTCAGTAATCTAACAAGCTTTCGAATTTGTGGACTGATGTTTAAAATTTTGATAACGAAAGCATTAATTGTATAAAATTATTTTGAAGATAAATTGTATTCCAGACGTGTTAAGTCACGAAGACGTCTACAAGCATAGAAATGCTAATTTCAGTTTTGTTTTTTGCTGGTTACGCCAATAAAGGCAAAAAGGCTAGACTTCGAAGTAAGGCACACATTAAAACACATACTTCAATTAACCATTGAAAGTGCCAACATCTTGCCAATAAGACATAAAGGTATCCCGAGAGATAACAAATCCAACCAATGGCAACATTGTAATGCAGGAGAAATGTCACATTTTACCATCAACCATTGAAATAAAGCTCGTCAAATCATGCGCAAATGGCAAGTGCATTCTAACCACGGTGTTTTGTCTGATGAAGTTGTTGTGCTTTGACTTAGTGGGCATGACTTTAAAAATGTCATCCTGGTAACGCTTTAATCTACGTCGAGAAGAATTGCTGTTTTCACGATGCTTTTGAAGGCCCGTAATTAGCATCTTCCAAAAACCGTCCTGTTTTGTACGCCAGAGATATGCAAAACCTTCCTTGTCGGCAATCGAGATTGAGTGATCATAATAGGTCTCCTTTTGAGGGCCACACAGCTTTAGTTTCTTGACCATATCTCGGAAGTACTTGTTCACCTCCATGTCGGTTTGACTCACAATGAAGATGCAGAGAAAAGCCAGGCAAGTTGTTAAGGTAGCAAATCCAAGCAGAAAATAGACCTGCGAGAAATTCGGCAAAAGTGGCAGATAAGCCTCGATGGGATTGACGAACTTCTCGTGGAATCTTTTATCATAACGCGGCATTGAGCGAGGATTCAAGAAGTAAATTTCGACATCTGATTCGGCCGTTTTCATTATTCTGTTCTTAGCTTGGAATTAAACAGCCCTGGGCCTTCTTACCTTGCCCTCGTCAATTTTTTTAATTGATTATCTTAATTCAAATCATTGTGCATTTAGTGGGGAAAGGTATGACTGTAAACAACGTCTAACATTCAAATAAAATTTACGATATCATGAAAAAGGTCTTTTCAACGAGTTGGTAAGACGATAATGTTGGCTTTCTCAAGCAGCGTCATTTGCCTTTTGATAGTATTCTGTCAATGCTGTCACTTAGTAGAATATTCTCATATTAATTTAAATGCAAATAGTACGCAATTTTGGAAAGAGCTGTTTGTTTAGAATAATTTTACATGGTTGCTAATGAGAAAACTCCAAGATATGCCACGTTTACGGAGTTTGTTTCTTAATAAAAATCATGATATCCGTATTTAAGATTGCAAACCTATCTAGAAATCTCTAAGACAACATTATAGCTACCAGAGGCACCACCGTTTCCCGGAACTATGAGGGACGAAACAACGTCCCAAGTAGCTCAGCTTTTATAAAGCTTTAGACCAAGCCTAATTTTTCTGAAACTTTTAATGAAATTGTATAAACAATTGGACGTGACTTGAAGTGGTCTCACTTCTAAAAATCAGAGTCAACCAAAGCAAGGTTGTGAAAATCTGAGGGTTATTTAATGGGCTCAGGCAAACAATGTCGTTCTTGCATTGAATATCAAATAAGAAGCAAGGTTTACATATAAAAACGTGGAGTGCTTTTTCTTTGTGTCTGAAAGTACTGAATTTGTGATTTTTTCAAAACTTTGCCCAATAATTAAGAAACAGGACGCAAACAACCAGAATTGGTAATCTTCCAGGTTTATTTAAGCTCACTTATTTGTTATTATTACTATTATTCAAGATAATCAAATCTCCCAAACTCTTCTTCCGCATTCAACTTGATTCCATTTAAATAATTTCAAAAAGGGCCGTGAAAATCCACTTTCTGCCATACTATTTACAAAATGAAAGCACAAAGTCTGCATGCCGAAAGTGCGTACAAATGCGCCTGCTTAAGTATACAGATGTACAGTGCTGTTTTACCCCTAGGGATGGATTTCAGCCATGCAAACTAAATGTGATTTTGTAATTAAAATAACCCGCTGTAGTGAAAAGTAATGTCTTAATAGACACAGGCCTATAGTCAAAGCCAGAACCTGCCTTATGCCCAAACGTCTCGCTTGGGTTGAACGAAAATCCATGCCACATGGAACTCACTCAAATTTATCCCGTCCACTTTCCATGCTTTCCGAAATTGCGTAATTTTTTGAAAACGTAAAATGACGTAGTCTCCCTTATTTGGCCATGAATTTTACAAAACGAATACCACATGTGTCGAAACAAGCAAAAGTTGTTACCTCAATGAGGCAGTGGATTGCAACTTTTAATTTTACCTGGCATTTGTTTTGCAAGCAGCTACGTTGAGGTGCCATAAAAGAACTATTTGCAAGTCTCTGGAAATTCCCCACTCTGCAGACAAACTCCCAAGCTGTTATGGAATCACCTGAATACTTTGTATCATTGTCCTTCAATGGGAAATTGAAATTTATGTACAAGTATTTCCGATATGTTCAATGTGTTCAACGATTTGCTGATTGCTGGTATTAAATTCCTTTTCTTTAACACTCTTTCCCGCGAATAGCACGATGCAGCTGCTAAATTATTTTTTTTGTAATATCAGCTATGTAATGCTGTAGTTATCTCTGACTGTCACTGACTGACTGACTGTTATCTCTCTGGCACTTTATTTTACAGAAACCCTCTGCACTATTCGCAACACTGATTGTTACATTCGTTAAAATTCGGAAGCAACTGCTTAACACTGTATGTACCTGAACTCTTAGATTTGGATTTGCTGAAATTTTGGTTACAACTTAGGTCTTTTACCAACCCACTTCTGGAAGCTTGGTCAATTGAAGATAACGGTAAATTACAAAACTCGAAACCTGGTGGTTACCTTGTCATTCTCGTAATGGACTTGCGAAATAAAAGATAAAGATGCGCCCAAACCTGTACTCGCGGCTGACCTAATTTTTACTTCGATCACTCTGACATTAAGTGTTGGGGAGCTAAAATAGGGGATTAAATTGCGTCAAATCTTTGCTTCTTTTGACGTTCTCGAAGAAAAGAAGAGAAAGGTGTGGTCAACCAGTGTACATAAAATTAGCTGCACGGTCAAATGACCTGAGACCACCTTTATAACACCTGAGTAATTTCCCTCTTGATGCATTCTAATGATATTTTAGCGAAAACAAGTTTGCGTGTTTCTGAAAGAAGTCCAACTTCGGTCAACTTTTCAAAGTCCCAGTCAGGTGACGATCGATCCACGAGAGGTTTTACGTAACCAGTTGATGCAAGAAAACACTAGGCCATTTTTAATGCCATTTTGAGTTTGTTTTCACAGTAAGTGTGGTTCAGGGACGCCATTCTCTAATACTTAACACCATTTTGCCATTTACCTAAGGCACCGTTCTGCTGCATTCTTCCATTTTCAGTGGTGACCATCCGCAATTTCTGGCATATTTACAATGTCACAGAGAATGCTTTGACTCAGTAAACAAAGCTCTAACATGCACTTGATACAGAGGCTCGTTAAAAATGTTCACATCCACATTTACGAAGTTGGCAAGGCTTAGACAAACTGAGGCTGCCAGGAATAAAGTAATGTTAACGATTGGTTCGTTCATTTGTCATGCTAACATTTGGAGAAGTAACAATGTGTGGTAGGCACCTTTGACAGCTTGAAAGTGTTTCACGTGTATAGTAAGAAATTGGGTACTGAAAAGTCAGTGTATTGACATTATTAGTAGGGCAAAATGTCATTTTCGGGTGTTGTGTCTAGATCCAAAATCAATTTATAGCCTATATGGTACAGGAACAGCAGAAACTGGGTTAAACAATAGCTACAAAATGACCAATAGGCATTACGATAAAATTTAGAATTTTAGAGGTCTTCATGTTAATTTCCGGAACAACAGAAATCAATTTTTACCAAGATCAGAGCATTTGGCTTACCGTAAGAGTTAACATTGCGACGTTTACCGATCACTTGAGTCAAAATATAGCAAAATGTTGAAGGTGGGTGGAAGACACGTCACTAAGCTTCTTTGTATCAAGGTAAATGAAACCGAATGTAATCAGCTTTCGCTTTCCAGCACATGCCCCCCTCGTCTGTGGACTTTTACGGCTATTCGCATACATTACATTCTAATTGTGACACTGGCACACAGAAGTTCTTGCAGCACGTAGTAGAGACGTGATTTACAATGATGAAATCCCCATACCACTTTAAGCACAAAAAAGGTAGTTACGAGACTAACAGGAAAAATTTGCCAAAGGATCATCAGACCTATATATTACATTGTTCCAGTTCATGCATAATCGAATTTATCTTTCTGCATGTTTCTGCCTCTTAACTCTGATTGGCAGGTATTTGAAGCAAAAAAGAATTTAATTTGATGTGGAAAATTACCTTTTAATGCTTTACGTTTCCAACAGCTTCCGGATAACACCAAACAGTGTCATCGAAAGACAACGAGAATAAGAATTCTAGGTCCTACGTCTTGTACCGGCATAGTTTTGACAATCTATCTAGTGACTTGACGGTTAAATTTCGACTTCCACGGCAAACATTTGCAGCCATTGTGCCACAACACTTCGAATGTGGATGCAACTTGTGGTGAATCGTGTTGATTCACGTCTAATAACGTGGTCGTCACAGCCTCGCACACACGTCCCCCTCTTCACGGCGTGCCCGTCAAGCGCTCTCACCGTCTGCTCATTAGCCTCTCCGTGTGTACCACCACCACCCGCTCCATCCATGTGACCATTCAGACGCCTATATTTTTACAAGTCCACTCAACTGTATCAGTCAACCCACAACGGGGTTGAGCTGTCTGGTAAACGGTTGTGCCTCGTCCTCTCTGGCCTTCTTGCCTTCGCAGCCACTCATGGTAGGGTAATTGGTTTAGATTATCGCAGTGGCCCCGGCGTGGTTCAAGATAACATGCCGGAGCCCTCCACAAACTACTATATTTAGGCTTCCTAATGTTTGAGTAAGTTGGTTTAATGTTGATTTGGGGCGCGCTTTAGCTTTTGGTGAAATTCAGCTAAGATGTTGACTTACATCGAATTACATAAACAAAGGCTCGAAGGAACCGCCCTATGGATAGCAGGATCCGTATGCTGGTTTTTGATTGGCCCTCAGCGACTGAAGGCGTCCAACTTAAACGTTCCTTTTCTGAATGCTCTTTTTCCACTAGTGGAGTTTAAGGTGTTTTAAAGCATTAGTTTATCAAAATTTGGAATGTGAAATAGGGGGTGAGCGAAGCGCTTTGTCGCCAAAGCTAACGGAAACTCTTGGGGCTACCTTGCTTTGTCATGCATTTAATTAAATTGGTGGTTTTTTTCAGTTAGACACGGTCACTCCCTCGCGTGAAGGTATGGTTGTAGCTAACTCAACCCTAAGACCAAGTTTATTTGATTCAGGCATCTGTGACAAAATTTTGGCTCGCAAAGCATCCTATGCAGACGAAAATAATTTCCGATTTATTTTAAAGAAAAGCCTCTAGGCTTTTCACTTGAGGAGAAAACCGATATGACAAAGGCAGTAATAGTTTTGATAAGATAGAAGAAGCAAGTGCGCAATTTTATATTCATTATTAAAGAAGGAGAAGTGCAGGCGTTGAAATTGGACACTGTGGTCATTGATTCAATTCAGCTAAAGTTGGTCACAGTGTTTAAATGTCTGCCGAATGCGTCGCTAGTAGTAGCATCGACCAGCACGTGTGACGTCAATTTTTAAGGTACGAAATTGCGATTTAGGTTGTGGGTTCAAAGTGTGAAGGAAAAGGAGGAACCATTCCTTCCATAAGAAGTGACTTGATGTGCTGCAAGGGAAGGAACTTTAGTGAAACACCCTAACAATTCTTTTATTATCCTTTGTTTTAATTTTTAGGTAACTAATTGTGCTTTTAGACATGCTTTGCATGAATCTATCTCGAAATATGCAAGTTCATCCTAGTACAAGCATGGTTTGCGACATCAACGGTAGTCAAGCATTTTCCAGAAAATGGTCGAGGAAATGCTTGTTCGCAGATGACTTCTATGCATGCTTGTTTAATTTTTCTGCCTTTTTTTCTGTTTTTGGGCATTAAACCCCTGTTTTCCACGAGAATACGACTTTTAGTTATGGAATGTCACACAATTCCCTATAAAATAGAGTGAAAGTCGTTTTGCAGTGACTACGATAACCACAATGCTATGAAAAGTGCCAATACTAACTAGAGTTAACCACTGTAAGCTGAAGTAGCCACTAGATGGAGACTTCCATTGTCACTTTAGAAATCGTAAAGCTCCACAAACAAACTGCTTTCCAAGTCCACATTGGCCTTCTGTGACGTAATTACAGAACACATCCAAAATATGTTTCACGGGTTGCTGCCAGCCATTAATTCTACGGTACTTAAAAAACCTACGGAAGTTTTTGGTTATACCTCTGAAATTCGACACTTGTTCATTTAAAAATTAATTCGGCCGCCTTCATGTATGAAAGTCGCTACGAGAGTTAGAAAATACCAACCAGATGTTTATTACAGGCAAAAGAATTATTGTTCGAATATATCACTAGTAATATTGCAATAATGGCTTTATTTACTTAGGCGCCGACCAAAAGATGTGCGTGTAACAAGAGGATTAAGTAAATTCCAGGCGACTTCAGTCCCCTTAAAAAAGGCGATTGTGCATCAGTGGGCTTTGTGTTTTTCAGATTTCATGGCATGCAAATTGCATAGTAAATTTCCATTTGCGGGGATCAGAAACTGGCATCAGTTCTCCAAAACATTAAAAAATGCGGTTGTTAGTTTGACTTGCACATTGAATAAGCTTTGTTTATCTGAACTGATTATGTAAGCGCCTTCATGGCATTTCATTTAGCCTCCTCTGCCTCCTCGAGCTGGGAGCCTTGCAGTTGTCAAAGACGATTTCCTTTAACACAGATTTGCTTTCTAATTACGAATTACTGGAATAGATACTACTGAGTATTTGTGAAAACTACCATTTGATTGAGACAAATACCCATGCCACACACTCTTATAATGTGAACTATAAAAAAGCTCTGATATTGTTGTAGCAAAGCCATGAGCATTCAAAAGGATGCAATGTTAAATTGTAATGGTCCTAGAAATACCTTCAACTGCAGTTGAACCAAGGCCAATAATGTAATTACTAGCATTATGTTTATTGTAAGTACAAAACTACTTTTGTGCCTCTATACCAGCAATTTCGTTGGTGTCTTGCAATTGAAATGTGCCGGATTTGTAGGGTTTATTGTGGAACGGCCAATTTCTTTCTCATGACTGAGGAACTTTTAAAGTTTTTCTGTATGAATTAAGTATGCGTTCTATTTTTAATTCTACATACATGGAAAACGAATAGTCTTTTTGTTTTCAAAAAAAGTGAGAAGACTAATACTCTTAACTGAGTTTAAGTCGCGTAGCCTGACCTTCATGGAATGGGTGCCAATGAAGCTTTCACACTTCTGGTGGCGTGGTTGAAATCAGCAAAACAGCACGCATCTACTCGCGTGTGGTTGTAGAGGTGTCAGTTGATGGTATGAGCTCACCCAATCCTAAGCAGCCGGAGATCACCAGAGGCATGCGATGTGAGGTGATGGTATATAAGCGAATCACGGATCGTATCCACCAGTTGTCTGGATACAATGTCTTTGATAATAAAACGGTCAGATATCGATGATGAAACGGAGATTGAAGTGATTGAATCGGAGCGTCCAACCAGGTGCAAGGACAAATGTTTCAAGGTTCTGAGAGAAAATCTATTTATGATTCTCATTCTCGTCGGCGTGGCTGTGGGATTTGGGCTTGGCTTTGGATTACGTGCCACTACAGACTCGCCGATTGTCCAACAATGGATAGGTTTGTTGTTCTTCTTACTAACTAAAACACGCAACTTTTTTATTACCCCAATTTGATTAATGTCATCGATGTCGCTTATTAATCGAACATCACTCTGTTAATATTTGCCTGCCAAATCTCAATCTAAAAAAACAGAAGACGTAGAATTCTTTTTGCCTCACCCTCAAAATCTTCAGTCAACACAACTTATTTGCAATTGTAAAGAGTCCATAGCTTGTAAAGATAATACCCACAAGAAGTCAACAATGTGTGGATCCGGAAACCCATAAAATGCTAATTACCAGTCTATCTAGCAAGCAGACTGAATTTTCAATGCTGTGAAAATCTCTAATTTTCCTAAATGGGAAACTGGAAGACACCTGCTGCAACGCTATACAAAGATATTTCACGCCAAATCATTTCGTTTGGATTGTCATCTTCGCGATCGCTAATGTGCCTATTATGAGGGGCGCTTCCTTTTAAAGTATTTTGGTTGCATTAACCTAAGCTTCCCACAGATATTTTAATTACATCGGTAAATCCAGAAGTGTCCGCCGTAAGGAAACTTTGTAAATGGATCACGGCTAGTAAATATGTTTAAATTTCAACAAACTATATCTGCCTCAAACTAAAATCATCAGTTATAGTGTAATGCTTCTAGTCCCGTGTAGGAGTCTCCATAAGTCTCGAGGTCCCCGGTAAAGGAAGGAAGCAAGAATCGTTTACCAGTTATCTAGACCTGATCATAATTCATGTATTACCATTTGTCCATCGTTGTGAAATAGCCTAAGAGTTTGTGGTTCATTCATGGCTGATTAGGAGCACCGACAACCTTCGAGATCTCACGCGCGAGTGGCAGTCACCAGCATTCATAATCTTCTTATAATTTTAGAACTCCTTGGCAAAATCTACATCAATGTTTTGGACTTAACCATACTTCCTTTAATAGCCTCAAATCTTATCATCGGTAAGTTCACTTCCGCATCTCAGATGGTAGGTTGAGCTTGTCTTATGCCATTTATAGGCTAATTTATCCGTTCTACTAGTAATGATTTAAGATAGAGTAGAACCGCAGCTCCTTTGAGCCTCGCTTTTCACTTCGATTCACGGTGGATGAAAATATTTTACATTGACAATGGCAGCAGACCATCAGGGTAATTAGGGTATTTCAGACGTTTGGTGGAAAACTTTGTATTGTATTGTAAGGTTTCACAGGGAGTCAAAATTTGGTTTTCAGCTAAATGCAACTCAATTAATGTAGTGTTCTTTGTGAGAAATAAGCTTAAGACAAATAAGAAGATATTGGCATATGCTGTTGCCTTCATTCAATACAACTGCTGTCCTTAGTTTTGAACACGGAATGCATTTGCTCAGCTTCGGTGGACCTAGTACCTCCCGCATTAAAGTAGATAATGCATAATTATAATGAAAGTTGAATCATTGTGCCTTTTTCCCTCTAGTTATCGCTAACCTTAATCCGAAAGAACAGGGAATAACGAGCATAATTACGCTGGTTTACATTATTGGAATGAACCTGTTGGGATCTTCGATTGGAACAGCCGCTTCCGTCATCATTCAGCCCGGTAATCAAATGCCTATATGCTAGAAGCCTTTCCATGCATATTCAATCGTTTTTTGGCAACCAGAATATGACCTTTCATTCCCGATAATGATTAGTTCAAGAAATTAAAATCGAGTTAATCAGTAAACGATTAAGTTGTTAAATCGCCGTCCAGTAAAATCCAATCGATTGCTAGGTAGAATACCGGTGACCCTTATTTGTGATTATCCTGAGCAACAGTGTTAAAACCACAAATTTTAATTCGTTGAAAATAAACAAGTAATCAAATAAATCACTAATTCAGAGCAGAGGCATCCCATTTTCCACATAGTCCTTCAGATCACCTTTGTCTATTCTGATGAAGGACAAATTTATTTGGAGAGAAACCACAAATGATTCTACATTTTTTTGATTTAGTGAACAATTACGGCATTTTTCACACAAATTTTAATTTACTTGGGACTAAATTATCTATAAGCATAGTTAATGGTCAATCTTGTGCTACTCTGTGATTCAAAAAAATGTAAGCGCTGAATTGCAGATGTTGCTCCAAACTAATTTCTAATACATCTGCTGTATATTTACATAATTAGAACTGTTTAATTTTGAATTCAGGCTCTGGAATTGCTGCAGAAACGAACACCACCACTGACGAAGACCCACGACTCAGATCGACAACGTCTGATGTGTTTTCCGACCTTGTTCTGAACTTGTTTCCTGACAACATCATTGGGATGTGCATTTCACAGGTGCGCTGTAAAACGTGTCTGGTTATAACGCAGATAAACACTTTTCATTCATTGATTGAGGTTAATTCAGCTTAGTTTTGTTTTGTTCAATTTCGCTCTAACGATTGTGAAACAATGCATAAACACAGCGAGTGTTTTAATGAATAATTTGCTACGCCTTGGAGATTTGTTCAGAAATTGTTTGATGAAGTTAAAAGGCCTGTGTTAGCGCTATTGCATTAGGTGATATTATGCTTCTTTTCCCTATCTTGTTTTAATCAGGGACCACAGAATTTTTTAAAAAAAGAAATAATGCCGCTTACGATCTTCGTGCCACAAAATCCACTTTAACTTTTCTATTCGACTTGCACCCATATACTGTCATCAACCGTGGACGTGAATAAATAGCTTTGTTATGTATGACATCTTCACAACGTTACTTAGTTGATTTTATATCTTCAAGTAAATTTCCTTCTAAAACAACAGTCTCCATACTATGCATAAGTTTTTGATGAATTTCAACACAACACATTACTCATTAAAACTCCAAAAAACCCATCACTACAAGCTCTTCTTTTGTGTAAATCACAAGTGTGACCTTAATTGTTATACGAGGCAAAATTTTCATTCCTGAAACTTTGTAACTTCATTTTAACTCTACAAAAACATGGAATTTATAAGATTGTTTAATCTAGCGTCATCGGAATCCGTTTTAGCCTGTCCAAGTGGAAACATAAAGAAATATTACATTCCCTCATTATCACGTTAGAATTCTAGTCACATTTTGTTTTATTCATGAGAGGCTTGATTTTAAAATATTCATTTTTTTAATTGTACTGTCTCATCGAAGCGTTGTGTCAGTAACCAGAATCATGCATCCAGCGAAACCCTTGTGCAATTCAAGCCCCACTTTTCTAGTGCTAGAGCACAGACAAGACCGCGTGCTTGGATTTTGCTGTCACCGCCAGGGGCAGAGTTACACGCTCAAATAAGCCAACTTGTGCGTGCCTTTGGCGACCTTGACCCTAGTTGAGGTCGATAAAATGGAATAAACACACTGATGAGGCTGTTAGTACGTGACCTTACCGATAGTTTGGTGGAACACTGTCAGTTGCAGAAATTGTGACGAATCTCAACCATGTGGTGAACAATTTCCTGGGCAATACTGGCAGCCTCATCACTCACTCTGAGACCCAGTTAAATCGATTTGCAGTTTCCACATTTGGAGAGTGTGCAAACCGCTTCTAAGCTGCTACATACCGGTTAATCTTTGCTTTAATTTCCAATAGTGAAGCAACTTTTTAAGTGCACTTTTACGTGCCAACTATTATGTCCTACTTTCTATTTTGCGACTCGTAGGATCACATAATTCATAGCTCAACTTTAGTTTGGCCAGGTTTTGTGACATTTTCCACCACCAATTGCAATTTTAAATTGCCAAATTCCAAAGCGGTTATTAGTGTTAAGTCTTCCTCATTTTGTAGATATGACAGTAAAGTATATATAGACTATTTGAAAGGTCTCTCCTTATATTAAAAACCACTGAAATTATTTTCCGTAGAATGTTTAAGGTTGGCTTTATTCCACCACGTTTGATTGAAATGAGCGGAATCTGGTCTTGCATGGGAATATGATTAATTTTTCGGTGGCAATAATTTCAATTTAAAATGCTACAGAGCTAGACGCAATGTACTAAGAACTTTAATATCTCTTCAAGAATATCGCGTTTTTTACTATTTTAGGTTAAATCAAGGCGTGAGTATGAGCCAGGGTCTAATGGAACGAAAGTAATTCGAGTTGTAGGATCTACAAACTCAAAGAATCTAATTGGTAAGTGTGCAACGTCTTTAATAGTTCTATTATCATGCCATTCCTCTTATAAGAGCTAAGTAGCCTCAAACATAATGCAATTTAATAGCATCAGGTGACCGATGTGAACCAATCTCTTTGCTTAACTGCTTTTTCATCAGAAAGGGGTCAAACTTGCTATTATAAATGACGTACACGCCTGGCATTTGTCCACATAACACGTAAACAAATCAGGAGAACCACTGCGACAAAATTAGCACTCCGGAAAAAAGATCTTGCAGTCTGCTACCTATTTAGGTGGTCATGGTAACCTTTTAAGTCGAGCTATATGTGTTTCTTTTGCCAAAACATTAGTGCAATGGCTTAAGAGTTAATAGCCGACTCCACAAAATATTCTGCGGTCCTTTTTGAAATGTTGAACTTATCATCACTAGCATGTCAAAGCAAAACTTTTGTTTACCTCTTTCTACGTTTGGTGAAAAAATTGTCTGATTATAACACAAATCGACCAAAATATTAAATGAATAATACCAGTCACGCATGCATTGCATGGAAGTTGAGTGAAATTCGCCACTTGATCGAAACCTTTAATCGCGAATCGCTGGTCATCAATGCATCATGCTCTAGCCATCAAATCAGGAGTCAAGTTATCTACACTTTTGAAAGTGAATTTACGGGTTATAAATAGTACACCGACCCGGAGCTGACAGCCACGAATACCAAAGTCCCCGCTGGAAGACCAACATGGTTTCGTCTCTAAAACAGACAATAACATTTTTGGCCTCAGACCGCAACAAGAAGACAATAATTTTAGTTTAACATTGTTAGCAGCAGATATATTAGATAAAATTGGCTTCATGGTACCGAAGTATTGAATTTGCCAACACGGGATAGTTGCACTTAGGTATTTTATCAAATAACTATGCAAACCACCATGTGCATATTTCAAAAACTGCCATAATGGAAAAAGTAATAAAGCAAAGACAAAAAACTATTAAAGTCGATACAAGTGACTATCAAAGTTCACCATAAACCTTAGTCTTCCCTTATCAAACTTTCAAATATACCTTTCTGAAACTCTGCCTAGCGCTTTCTTAACTAACATTGATGATCCAAATCTTCAATTTATAGATGGCTTTGCAATCGCCTGATTAATTCCTTAGAATGTTTTTGTAAACACAGCACTGGTAAGATGTCATAGGGCCATGCCGCATCCAACAAAACAGAACACCAAGTTCAAAATTTCCAAGTTGTTATTAATCGGAGGCAGCCTTAAGCAGAATTAAATTGCTATCGTTTAATTCATCTTGAAAAAGCGACTCAGAGCTTACTTTGTGTTTTCGGTTAAGTGGATGCCCTTAAGCCAGTAGGCAGTCTTGTCTTCACAAATGAGTAGAAGCCAATAACGTCGAGATAATGACAGTAGTATAGCAGACTAGTTGGCTTTGAAGTCTTCAATCATGAAGGTTCCGAGCCCTGGGTGATTTCTTACGATGTAAGCACTGGAGTAGGATGAAAGTTACAATCCTCGTTGAATTTTTATCGTAGACCTTGAGAGCAGTTTAATATTAATAACCTCCTTGAGTTATGGCAAGTCACCTTGATGCTTGCTACAAACCCTGGATGGAGCAACTGTGGGAACATCGCCTTGGTGTCTCTGCTTACTGTGCATCCACCATTGCCGTATAGTCACTGGTACTTTTGGCGAAAAGGTCGCTAGTGAGCAAGGAATTCCATTTGAGACTGGGACGGGAAGTCAAACTGCAGCATCGTGCACGTAGTACAGCCGGAAGAGTTGCTTCAGCTAGTGTCGTAAATTAATAAGGCTGGAACGGCCAGGCTACAACTGATATCCTTATTTGCGTTTTGATTGGGCTCAGAACCAACAAGCATTTCGATATACTGATCAAATAAGAAGCGAGAGTATACCGAATTTGAATATCCTCAAGTGGCTACAAAGAAATCATTTACTTGATGCTGAAGGAAATGGCTTTGATGCCTATCACTAGTTAGTGCAACCAACTGTAGCTACGGGGATCCATTGCGGTAAGGAACGCAAGCTTTAGTGGATCAAAATGTGTTACCAAAATTAAGGTTCCGGAAATTCAGAAATAAATCCGCTCGTTGAAAAGATTGCACGAAAGCATTTGCTGCCGACAAGGCGGTAAAAATGCTGCTACTTGATGGCGAAAGAGAACTTTATGTTAAGACACAACGGTTCTGTTTGTCCAAACGCCTGCATCCAACCTCCTCGTGTCTGAATTACTCCAATTGTGTTAACACCAGGGGCGTCACTTATTTGTACATGATAGGTGTTTAGTCTGATAAGATAGCGACCTAGGATAATGATTGCGCTGAAGTTTGGCTGCAACTACACCAATAGGAACCTCTAGTATTTTCTGGTGGGTTAATATGACACTGGTTAGTAATGCTGTAACCGGATTGCAAAGGGCTTTAACTCCCCATTTTGTAACTTGTTGAAGCCTAATTCCAATGTAAGTGTCGCTCTTCTTATGAAATACAAGCTGCATTTCTGTTCCTACCTAAATATAAGCAATATCACCACATATCAAGAGTTGGATCTTCTTGTACGACCAGGAGCCCTATCATGTGTTCCCGTTTTCCATGTTCTTGACCTGGCTGTAACCAATCTGGGTTGCCATAATAAATCGCCAATCTTGTGTGGTATAACGAATGTCTGTTGAAAAAGCCGATTAATTAAATTGTACAATTGCACAATGTGACAATCCTTCTGTCAAGCTAGGATGAAGTTTTTTGAAACAGTTGCGCTTCGAAAAGTTAATATAAACCTCATCCAATTAACGATGTGGCATATTTCATGGAGTGGACTCCAACATAACTCGCTTTGTTGTAACCATTTTTCATTAGCAATTAGGCACTTCAAGGGATGTAGTCGACCATCGACATTATTACCTTGTAACACTAAGTTACAGCATGATGAGTCATTGAAATTGCCGTTTACTTGAAACAATTAATAAAGATTATGTCGGATGGCATCAGGTGGTTGGAATGCTGTAATAATTAAAACAAACATCGAAAACAGTAACTTTGGTGTGTGAATCCTAATGCACATTAGTTAGGGTTAAATGTGTGATTAAAATGTCACCCTACATTAACTGCAAACTAGTAGCTGTTACGTCGCTCCCAGGTTCTCTGGGTTTTTGGCACTCAAAGTGAATGTTGTTTTTTTTAATAGGCATTCTCTTGGTCTCAATCGCCTTTGGCTTGGCAGCGAGAGCCGTTGGCTCTGCAGGACGTCCGTTTCTTGACTTCTTCGAGTCCCTTTGTGAAGTGACTATCAGATTGGTCCGTGTCTTCCTTCTGTGAGTTGGTCTCGACTTTTTACGTACAAGGTCATCGTGTGCACATCAGTCGACAAACCACTGAAACCATGAGTGTTTAGTATTACTTTAGCTCAGTACACTTTTATGCTGCTGCCCACTTGCATACCCCACACACCCGGTGACCGGAAATCTTTTTTTTAATAGACTGACTCCAGGAGGTGTGTGTTTCATGATTGCGGGAGCCGTAATGGGCGTTAGCGATATTGCCGGGGAGTTTTCGAAGGTAGGGAAGTTTGTCCTCACCGTCACAGCTGGAATCGCCGTCCTCTTCATCATGGACCTCCTCATTTATTTCATAATAGCAAGGCGAAATCCGTTCAAATTCCTTCCTCACACCATCAAAGCTTGGTTCATCAGCTTTGCTACGACTTCACCGTAAGTCTTACTTTAAATGCTAAAGTGGGAAGCATCGGCACAGTAGAAGCCCAAATGTGATTATCTAAAACTAACTTCTGCAAAAGAACATAACATCCATCTGTTTACCAGTTTTTGGCTAATATTTAGAATGCTGCAGCCAGGCCGCATTTGCATTTGCCTATTAGCTGCTTTTATCTCACCACTACAGGCACGCAGGTTTATGCAACACATCAGTGCTATAATTCAGGTACTTGCCCATTGTAGTTTGCAATCCGTGGACTTTACCTAAATCTAATTTCGCCTCCACTTACAACCACCGCATTTTAAAAACAATTTTTATTGATGTATAAGTAAGATTGCGGTTCTAAGTGCAAATTTGATAACTGACAAGGTTGCAAATTTATTGTGCATTCTATATTGTAAGTAATACCTTTCACCTATTTCTAATGTCCATTACAAGGGTCTTTGATGGCGAATAACATTAACATTACTGAAAACTCCTTAAATTATTGTAACAGCCATGTCAAGATTATATAGTACTCCAATTCTATAATAGAAATGACGAAAATTAGCTTAAAATCAAGTCATTATGATTGACTTTGCCAAGTACACACCACTACATTCACAATTGATCAAATTCCAATAAAATGACGGAAGCCTCAGACAAAAACCCTAGATGGACTGAAGTATAATCTTGTTAAATTCCGTTCGTTTAGAATCGTCTCGCTACCGGAAATGCTTCAGGGATGCGATGATTATGGAATTCGGCCCGCGATATCGAGGTTTGTCTGTCCCATTGCCACAGCCATGAAGTCAGACGGACCGGCAGTTTTCATCTCCTGTGCATGCATGTTTGTTGCACAAATGGAGCTCTCGCCAGTGCCAGCTACCACTGTCGTGGTTATTTGGTAAGTTCAGCTAATGCAGTTGCCTTCCTTGGACAAAAGTCCCACTTTTTAATGCTAGTGTAACGGAATACCTTGGAAGAACCAAGGATTTTTAACAACGCTTAAAATTTTTGAGATTATGTACAAGATTTAAGAAAAGGAATTTACCTTCCAATTTATGACAGGCTCCTAACGGGTGTTAAGCCCTTGAACTCTTGCAGATCTAATTTATTCATGTTATAATTTGAAGAATCCGCAAATGTACATGCTACTTATGTGAGTTCACTAGTATTATGTTTAGCTTACGTTTCCTCCCGTGTTTTGATTAGTGTTAAATGCAC
This sequence comes from Mesocestoides corti, assembly GCA_900604375.1. Taxonomy (NCBI): domain Eukaryota; kingdom Metazoa; phylum Platyhelminthes; class Cestoda; order Cyclophyllidea; family Mesocestoididae; genus Mesocestoides; species Mesocestoides corti. The sequence goes on along the minus strand of UXSR01005298.1, from coordinate 20,693 downwards.
ACGAAAGTCCCACTTTTATGAACAGAGCCTAATCAGTATTAAACATACGGTGGCTAGGTCCGCTTTGTCAAAAATTATGCAGATTCGAATCAAAAGCCTGCCAGACTTCTCGGTGACTAACGATTTCACCAAATGATTCTGGACTCGACGAATCTGCTGGTTAGGGCACTGTCTTGCCATAAGGTTTGGTTGGAGGGTGCAAAGCGCTTTTCTTGCAGCTGTTTTAGAACATGAAGCTGTTGTTAGAAGTGAGTGGTTGCAAAGACAACTTTGCGTCGTGGCAATGATTCCAAATTCTCAATAATATCCATCGCTTCGTCATGCACAGAGCATTTTTTTTCAGTTTGCACCGATCAAATGGTTGATGGCAGGTGCTAATTTTTGTCAAGCCATCACTTGAAAGCTTAATTTTACTATCCAGTCCCCACAGTGCCTTATCCGACAGGAGGACATAGTGCAGAAAAATTGTTGTCGGGACTACAAATCGTCTGCCGACTTTTAGTGTTTCATCAAAAACCAAAATTTGGACCCTTGATTTCTTAACTACTATGGTATTTAGAAATAATGGCCAGGAGTTTGGTTTCACGCCCACGTTAATGCTACTTCTCTTCGTTATCCGCTGACTTTATCAGTCAAATATGCTTAGCATCAGCATTACGATTTGAATACTGAACAATGCTGATTTGCTAGTTAAAACAAATTTTTCTTATCCAGTTTGCATGTTTTACTATCACTGGGGCGCTTGTACTCCGGAAATGGATGCTTACCTTCATCAATCCATTAATGGTTTGAAAAGTGCAAAATAACAAATATCGTGTTTTCGAAGTTAACTCGTGATTGCGAAATATAGACAGCAAACATAATTTCTCCATGTCAGTTTTGGCTATCAGTATTCAAACCCAAACAGTTTTTAAACTGAAACAAAGTGTGAGGATTCCACAACGCATGGTAACCATTTAAATTCCTGAAATTTTTGCGGCTCTGAAAGTTCCTATCGTTCAACTGCACGTTCGAAACGTCTGTGCTAAGTTAAGGTGACTCGCTTGAAATGACAGTCGTGTACAATAATGAAGTAGTACATAACAGGACTAAATAAGCAGTTTTTGGGGTGTTTAAAACCGCCATGCCTGAGCTTATGGTTGAAAAGTAGTAAATGTCATTGTTCACTTCCCTGCGCACTCAGATGTTTTAATTTTTTTGAAACATTTTGTAGGCTTTTGACCTCAGTCTCGGTGTTGGCTATACCGCACATCCCAAGCGCGAGTATCATCATTTCGATAACCATCCTCAATTCTGCTGGTGTCGCCACAAAGAGTACCGCCTATCTCTACGCCATTGACTGGCTCCTGTAAGCTTTACCATTGCATCCGTGCTTACCTTGCTTGCCTCTTGTGGATGGCATAATTATTATTGTCTGTTCCTCCAGTGACCGCTTACGTGCTGGAGTTGCAACAACAACCACCATGGTTGGAGCAGCATTTATGCATGAAGTGTCTAAAAGAAAAACTCAAAAAGAGGACACTGGTGCCCTAAATGAAAACGAAGACTTCGTTTCACACACGCCCCAACCTCTCCCGAAAATTGCACCATGAGGTGTTAAAATCTGTGATCCTAATAAAGCAATCATCTTTCCTTGTCTAACCCCAAATTTATTCCCAAGTCGTTTTTACTATTTCTTATAGATTTTAATCCATTCGCCCAACAGATTTGTTCCAGGAACGTCAACGATTCTGTTGAATTTTATCATTACAGATGCGAGTTTGTTAAAATTACTTTAACTAAAAGTAGCAGTCGGTCGTTGAAGCTCCATCCTTGGCAATGAAAGATTTTGTGAATTTAAGACAGAATTCATCTTCGTTGAAAATAAATATTGAGTTGGAAACCATTGCCTGAATCAACAGCCTACTATGGTACTTGGTCTTTTTAATACATTCTTTCTTTTGTGTGAAATTTCAGAAGTTTTCCGTCATTCAAAGAGCTTTCCAACCGTTCTGCTTTCTACTTTCTTTGTTAGGGATCGTTTTCGAGCAGGCGTGCATTCCATAAGCACGATGTATGGTGCAGCAATGATAAATGATAGAAGGTCCTGGATACGCAAAGATCTCCAGTCTTCTGATCCTTATGACGAAACTGTAGTTGAGGATAAATAAAGCAGTAGATGTTTTTCTCTGAATGCGCTCTTTGTTTGTACCGCTTTTTCTGATATTTATAGATTTGTGTGACTTTATTTTTCTTACAAATGGGGTTGCAGGGTTTTACAAATCGACCAGCGTCACTAAAATTAACGACCTTGTTTGTTTTCTTACTTCACTTGAGTTCTGTCCTTCAGATGCAGTTTATTACGAATACAATTGTTATATGATTCAGAGGTTTGTAGTTAATAAGTTCTTTTGCTCCATCTAAGAGCGAGGTTCGTTTTGAAGCGTATCTAATTGATTTTATTTAGGACATCGAATCTAGGGCTCCTCACACTGAGTAAGGCTGTAAGTCTCATAGGTATGTTTGTAAAACATTGTCCTTTACTTTCAGGGAGTCGTATGCCTATATTTTATTTTTTAAACAAGACATCAGGTTTATTTGTTCCTGTTTATCACCTAATATATTTGTACAACGCTTCGTTATGAAACCCATAGGGCACGTTAATTATCTCGATATCTTTGACTACAACGGCTTTAGAATCGTTTATATTGTTTCACTAAAACGTAATCGGTTTGTGGAAAGCTCCGCACCCAAACCGCTGCTGGGGCCTGATCCGACACCAAATACTCAAGAATGAGAACAAAGAGAACAGAGACAACCGTTTATTAGTCATGGCTGTTCACACGTATTTATAGGTCCTAAGCCCAAGTAGTGGGGTGCGTGTGTCACTGATATATTAATGTAGGGATTACAGGGGTTTGTTTATACAAGATAAACGTTAGAGTTCATCGAGGTGAACACAAAGATTGGCCGGGTAATTTGTTTAGGATTGAGCTGTGGTGACGATTGTGAATTAACAACATTCACCACAATACATTTAGCGGCATGTACATGCGTTTAGAACAACAAATTTTCATCGCTTCAGGCCCTAAAGACGCAATATTACACTTTTAATACATTTAGTGGCATGTGTATGCGTTTAGAACAACAAATTTTCATCGCTTCAGGCCCTAATGACGCAATATTACACTTTTAATACATTTAGTGGCATGTACATGCGTTTAGAACAACAAATTTTCATCGCTTCAGGCCCTAAAGACGCAATATTACACTTTT
>UXSR01005298.1:1551-17129 GCA_900604375.1 Mesocestoides corti | reverse complement strand
TTTAGTGGCATGTGTATGCGTTTAGAACAACAAATTTTCATCGCTTCAGGCCCTAAAGACGCAATATTACACTTTTAATAAAGATCAAGCTGTCGTGTTTGCGTGTATCTTTTACTTACAACAAACTTTATCTTATCAAAACCCCCATATCGATTGTATTATTGAAGTATCTGCTGTTGATGAAAATTGAATTCGCGATTATTAAAATTTTAAGGTGGATATGACACGATACATTCTAACAACTTTGTTTGGGAAAATGAAGCTGTTTACTCTCAAGCACCATAAAATTTAGACTAGGCTCTATCCCTTATGTTTTATTGTGTTTGACTAAGTATATCGAATTTACATCTGCAAAAAATTAAATCACTAACTGCAAGTTAAAAAACGACCTGTCTTTTTACAAGCAATGTCTGATCTGTACTATAAATACTACGATGAAAACAGTTTGGTTAGTAATAGCGCCTTGAGGTTCATTTACAAAACGTGTACCCTGAATTCTAGTAGCCGTGAAAAATCAAAAAAAAATTCATTTGATAGATAATGTGAATAAAAGAGAGCAGCCTTAAGTTAATAATGTCATTGAGGCTCACACACATTGTCTTTCTTGACAAGAGGAGGGTTTGCCAGCAGGGTATGCCAGGATCTCGCTTGGCCCCTGCCTGACCTCACCGGTGTGCGTAGGGCTTCGCGCTCAAGTGAGCTGGGTGCGGTCGAATTAGCAAATCACTAGTGGGGCGGAGGTGCTTTACACCATCTGCACCGCATCTGTCAAACAAGTCTTCACCATCTTACGTAATAGTAATGAATTCCACTTTTTTAATCCCATTTCTCCAATTATTAAAAGTAACATTTGCAAGGCACTTGACATTTTTTTACTATAAAATTGGATCGGACTAAAAAAAACACGAGTGACTCAATAGAGCACTATGTGGGGCAAGCTGAGCGATGAAGATTGAGATGGATTTGGTGACCTTGACCATTATACGTACTCAGACTTTCCAGTGTTGTTCGACGACCTACGCTGACATGGCCCGACCACGAGAGAAGAGACCGTAGAGGAAAAATATTGGTTCTACCGATTTTTTACAGTGAGGGCGTGGCTGTACAGGGTGTGTGTGTGTGTGTTCGTAGCGTGCTATGGCGTCAGCTGATATGAGAAAGCTTGACATCGTGACGTTGGGTGCCCTCAAGATTGTAGAATGAGTTCGCGTTCCCTCACGCTTGTTAGCAATGTTCTGTTGTGGGCCCCAGCAAGTGGTCATGAACCACACCGGGGCCACGGAATTAACCCTGGCCCGATTACGCTACCCTGATACCCGCGATGAAGAAGACCAGAGAGGACGTGGACACAATTGCTTACTTTAGAGCTCAACCACGTTGGTGTCGTTGTGTAGTGTGTGTATATTTTTACCTCGGATGTGTGGGTCCTGCATGCGCTAACAACGAGGCCTAGGTGTGAGGATAATCCAAGATCAATATCCGTGTGAATGAAGGGGAGTTGAGGCTCCGCGCGGCTGGCGACATGCTGCGAAAAGGGGAACCCTGTGTCGGAGGTGGAGCGACCAGATTAAGGGGTGTGAATAAACACGATTCACGACAGTTCATTCGCTGACCGCCACAGACGCACCAGAAACATTCAGTATAACAAAATACCAGGTTTTACCAGTCACTGGCTAATGACGCATACCCAAAACGAATAGGTTTGTGTGGTCGTTTATAAAATAAAAAGGCTTGTTAGGTACATAAATGGAGGCTTGTCTGAACATGCTAAGTTGAAGATGACTTGCATTTATGACGCGCACTTGCGAACCTAGCGTTTGATTGGGCCCTCCCTGTTCACACAAACACCTACTAATACTCTCAAGCAGGACGCCTGCTTCACTAGTGACCACCTTATGATGTCGCATTTTCATTGTCTTATATAAGTGGCAACGAAGAGAGAGGATATAAGGTAGCTGACCATTGATCCCATAGTCGGATCCGAATAAACAGCTAATCTGGTGGAAACCAAAGGACCTTTATGATAGGTAATTTGAAAACAGCGAATTAAGAAAGCGTGGGTATGGACAATAAAGAAAGGAATAGAAGAACATGGTAAATGTCAATCTTTTATTAGATAAATTACTATGTATAGTATATTCTGATTCCGATTAAGCATCCACAAGGAATAAATCGGGGATGATCAACCGATTAGTAAATAAATATTCAAAAGGTCTTTCACAAAGATCCAATGGAAATCCTTTCTTATGAAACCTCTGATGTTTCATTTCACGGATATTCGAAGCTGAACACACAACATCGCCTATTGTGATCTATTCAGAGTAACGGTATCGTGACTGAAAATTAAATTTGGCTGGATCTAAGAAAATAAAGTCAAATTTACTATTTATCTAGAAGAGTTGATAAACTATTTGTTGAACTATTCATGCTTTAATATTGTGGAATACGCAGAGAGAAAAGAGGAGCCCTAAATGATTCTTAAGGAGTCACCAACATGATAGTCATAAAGCTTTTACTACGAAATGTTATATGACGTGGAAGTGGTCAATAAAAGTCGCCAAGTTCGGATTACAACGGACTCTGTTGAATTCCGATGCAAAATTTTGTCTCTCATCTATCGTCCATCACTTTTCAAATGTCTAGATAGCTTCGTGATCCTATACTTTTGTAAAAAATCTATTTTCTATCAAAAATGTAACAGGCGTCATGGCTATTAAGATAAAGGCAAAGTTAACTGTATTATTTGTAATTTTATGAAGAGTAAGATAAATTTTTTGCAAAGGTATCTAACCAGCCCTGTTTAAGCATTGCTTGCCGCCTTTCATACAGCCGGAGTGGTGGGTGCGGTCCGTCGACAAGTTCACAAAAGAACGGTGCCTTTGTCAGTAAACAGCCCTACGATTGCCAATGCTTTTTAAACCCCATCGACTTTGGCACCCTGGAGGCGATAGGTTTCAACAGTTCGATTGGCATAAGCACTGGCGCAAAGATCCACCCCTCAAAGTTGAGTCATCTTATGCAATTTTGCGCAGTCACACCAGTACTTTTGCGATTATTGTGGGCTACACAAATCATGTGTTCTGGAACTGTGACTCTCCCTTACTTATGATTTCTAAGACTGAAATCCACACCCTTAAAACTGACTTCCTTCTCATCTAAAGCCCCTGTTTTTCACTCCTCATTTTTAATATGATGAAAATTAATGCATACAATACCTGGCTGCGAAATGCTTATCCCGTCATCGAAAACTAGGTGCTTCATTCTGGTGCGGCATATTGGTGTAACTCAACTCATCCAAGGTTTAGTTTTCCGTAATAAAAATTGAGATAATTATCGGATCAACAGTAGGCAAGCCATTTAAACATTTGCAAGGCAGCAGTACTTTGTGTGGCACATTTGCGTACTATAAAAGAAGCAAAAGAGGACATTCACGTTTATTTACACGCCTACCTGACAGCCAAAGCAAGAACATTGTCACCTGCGGCTTCAGTTCACTTATAATGGCGTGAGGAATTTATTTGGACGGGAACAGTGTCTTCACAACCACACTGCCTATCCTATTATCTTGGAAATTTAGGGTAAATCTTTCTAAATTGTATGAGTGGTTTTCAACAGAAACTTGCGGACAGGCAATACGGGATCATAACCAAACGGCTAATGTGAACTGTTTTGGAGACTAAAAATCTCAAAGCTCATTTTGTTTGCATATGTAGACAGGTTCTAGCATTGACAACCTGGAACACTGCGAACAACATGCTTCAACAGTAAACTTTTATGAAATACCATAGAGTTTGGATGTACATTCAAAACACTTTCCAAAACGCAATGAAGAACTACAAAGCCCAAGGGCCTCGTAAACTAACTTAGTCCCCCTATGAAAAAATTGTCATACCAACCAAAATAAGACAAATGACTACGATGATAGTGAAGGAATAAAGTGTTCGTTTCGCTATTAAAATGCCTCCGTTGTCTATTATTACCCTTGTATGTTTGATGCGTTAGTGTGTAAAAATGTGATTTAATTAAAAAATATCCCGAAACTTCAAAATCGGACTGTCTCAATTCTTCTATAATACTTGCGACACACCTGATTGGGATGGTGAAAATTCAAGGATTTGTGAGAGAAATGCGATAAAGGGTCGATTCTCAAAATTAAATTAACAACTAAACTGTTAGCTCAAAAATCTCCCTTGAATTGGGTGCATTTCCATTTATAGTGAATCAAGCTGACCCCAACGCCTATTACCTTAAAATTACATCTTTTCTTGCGATATAAATTCTTCACTGGAACGTTCTACAGAACCACCGCCTTGTGTTCTACCATTGCCATTTTTGTATTGTGTAAGGTCGTACGCGAGCTCCTTTGAACACGTCTTTTTAACTCATTCTATGATGTACACTAAGAAAGTGAACAATCCAACGCATTATATACCCGATCACTATTCCAAGGTTTTTCTAATAAACTAATTAAAACTCCCTTTTTCTGTACACACAACACCTCTATAACATAAGATCAGTTTTCGGCTTTGGTAACAGAAGAGGTCTTGACGGGTGCCATTAACAATAATTGGTCAGAAAAGTTACTAGATGTCTGAAGGCACCTGGGTCGCCTACGCAGTTTACCTTCTTCGTTTTTATTGGAAGACATCCGTGGGCATGTGAGTACACGCACAAGCACTTAGGTGGAACGACTACAATCTATTGTGCTTGTATAAATTCCCCGCTTGATTATGGTTCCAAAGTATTGCCAGACTAGCAAACCATGAGTACCATCAGTGTCAGCGATGCGAATGCCAAGGAAAAGCCCCAACGCAATAAAGTGGTTCAATGCATTTGCAATAACAGGTTTATGATAACCATTATTGCTGGCGTTATCATCGGTTTCGCTATTGGATTTGGCCTTCGAGAATTGCCGACCATCAGTGAACCTCTTAAGGTTTGGATTTGTAAGTTGTCATCATTGACCTTTCTAAGATCCGTCAATACAGTACATAGATCCAGTTTTGTGATGCTGCCACAGGCACTTGTGACTTTTAACCAGCAGTACTATTCCCATTCACTAGAAACATCGATCCAAGTAAAATTAAATTTGTTGCAAGTAGAAAATGTAGCATCGTTAGGAAATGAAACGTTTCTAAAAGCACTGAAGCCAACGTAATTTTCTAGCAAAGCCCGTTATTTGGTGAAGATTAGCTGAAATTGGTTGATTTAAGTTTCCAAGAAGGGTTGATCTAGTTTTAAAGGTGATTCTGAGGAAGGTACAGAGCATTCAAACTTTGAGGCAAAGCTGATCCAAAAACTTCCTTTGGAGACTCATGGAAAGACCTGCCAGATAATGCTCATTTCTTACCAAAACCATCTTTAATTTAGCAATGCCTGGTGACATCTACATTCGTCTGCTCAAACTAACAATTCTTCCTCTTATCGCTTCGAATGTTATTATTGGTAAGTCGCAGCTTCCAGCGTTCCACTTTACCAATGCATACCTTTTATTAAATGTTTTTGATTTTAACCAAATCATTGGTAACTCTGCTAAATTTCTACTACGAATTAACATTGTCCTGCCATCTGGCATATCCCAGTTTTTTTCTAATGTTGTGGATGAACCTTAGGAAGTAAGAAGCACAAGTTCGTCAGTTCAAAAAACGAAATTTATTCCCCCTTCTTGAGAATTTAGTAGTGCATTAACTTTATAAAAAGTATATTCCTGAATAATATATCTGCACGTACAGTTATGGTAAAAGGTACTTTGCATGACACAGCAGCATTACTTTAAGGAAGCTTGCGCTGATTGTTTTTTTGGTTTCGTAAATGATGATGAGCATGATACACCAGGTGAAAAGTCATCCGGGAGGCATCAGGCTACTGGAACCAAATTTTAACGAAATCTTGCCATTTGTAACCTTGCTCGCGGAAGTTTTAGACCCTTTTTAAAGTACTTGTTACCAAACGATTAATGCGAAATTTGTCCAAAGAAGATAAAAGTGTTCTGCAGTACGTTCTGTAGCTTACATTCTTTATTTATGATAAAGTCTTTAGTATCTACACTAAGATCGTAGACATTAATGCACAACGCCACTGTGAAATATTTTGGACATACATGAATTATGTACGGCGAAAATTTGGTGGGAGCAATTCAAATCGCCCACGCCTTCACTTGTAATTTGTAGGTCGTTCCTATCTTTCTCCCTGAAGTTTACGGTGCTAAGATTTCTTGTTCTTACTGTAGTACAGTACCTTGGCCAAACGTGGCCCAAAAACATGCTTGTTAGTTTCTGTGAGCAACATCACTTTCTTTTTCGTCAACTATCTGAGAGCTGAATTAATTGTTTTCTGTTCTTGAAGATTCAAAGTAATGGAAGTTCATGAATTTCACATAACTACCGAGCCAGTATGCTTTGAAGGAAGAGTGGGTGAATAATTCCACGTAATAAACAGGAACTTAACGGAGTTCAGCATCCATCGCACAAATGAAAGCGAAGGGCACAACTGACGTTCTAATGAATGCATGCAATACTAACTTACGTACATCTCCGACTGTCTGTTTTTTCTTTGTAATTTTAGTAATTGCAAAACTGGATCCTAAAGAAAATGGCAAAATTAGCGTTGTCTCCTTCATTTATATCGTCGTCTTTAACATTCTTGGAGCCAGTATCGGGACCGCTGCTGCGATGGCCATAGGTCCAGGTAAGGGAATGCGATTCAGGAGGCGATTAATGTGCTCAGGTTATTTATAGGCTAAAACAACTATGTGTAAAATATCAGTAACCGTAATCGAGTATCACGTATTCACAAATCAAGGAGAAACCATTCACGCAAGATAAAATTTTGCAGATAGGTTTCCCAAGACACAATCCTACTCAGGTAGCTTGGAAATTGGGAAAACTCAAAATTTAGTACTTAAAATGATCTTTCTAGTCAGTTAAATGGACATGAAGAGCGGAGGTTCTGGGTTAAAGCCACTTTGAACCTTAACACCGAGAATCTTGATTGCCAGAATTTGGGCAAAATAAATGGGGAAACGAAAGGAATTTCGACTTCGTTTCCAGATGCGAACTCTGCCTCGTCAGGATATGATGACTTTGGCCAAGTGCAAAACTTCTAACTTTTAATTTTTTTTCTTATTTTCATAGGAAAATTCTCTGATGCGTCAGGGCCGTCAAAGCCAGAGCCAGAAAACACCATGCCGGCGACCACGTCCGATGTGTTCGCAGATTTATTTTTGTAAGTTAGGTTATGCCTAAGAATCACTTAAATAGGCTGCAATAAAATAGTCCAGCTGCCTTTGACGTAGTTACGGTTTATCTGGTACATAGGCGCAACTCGTCGAACCCCTTATTTAGCCCACACAAATCACGTATGAGTCAGCTCTACACCGAACTACGGCAGTCAATGGCCGAGTTCGCGCTCAGATGCGCTCTTTTATGTCCGGTGTGGAAATTGTAGACTCAAAAGTAAATGGCCCAACAGAAAGGCCACTGCCGACATTAATACAAAAACCGGTGTGCATAAACAAGAATGATAATGAAGAACAAAATTATCAAATCGTATAGCCTTAGAGATGCTGATTCACCAACACATACGTTGTTCGCCTGATCCGCTTCCTCATGCCTTTAAACATTCAGCCTCGTTTTCTATCTTGTAGAAACGTGTTTCCTGACAATATCGTCGGCATTGCTCTTCAGCAAGTATGTTTGCTTTTGTGACCCATCGGTTGTGGGAAGTGCTCATCAAGCCAGTCGCATGTATCGCGACTGTGCACCATCTTGCTAGGAACAGATTTCACGAACATGCAGCTAATTAGCCACTGCAACTGAAACATCAGTGCTTGAAATTTTCATTTAGTTTTTGCCTGCTACACTTCTTTCAAAAAAGAAGGGCTTGGTCAAACCCGGAGCACAAACCCCAATCCAAATTGTGACGCCGAAGGTGTTAGTATCTTTCTCGTAAATTACGTGCCGAAGTCCGTTTGTCCAGTACACTGATTTTATCTAAAAATTGAGTACGTACTTTAAACTTTGCTCCGCCACCCGAAATAATTGTCTTTGGGAAAGGGACATCCTCCTTACAGATTTTCCGAAAGATTCATAGAGAATGCTTCATGATGGTCATAATCATTGATCCGTACTTGACACACATAAGGCCGAATTTCAAAAAAATTACATCGAATTAACAGCTTTACTATAACTGCTTCTTCCGACAATAGCCGCATGCCAAGTAATTGTTAGTTCTATCATCTAAATAGTTGCTGGTATGCTAAAAGGTTAAGAGTACATTGACCGCCCGGTCACTTATCGCCCAACCTTTTAAACAAAAACACCTCTGTTACGTAGCCAGACCTTTACCATTTGGCTCTAAATTCTGGCAAAAAATATTTCCTTAATGTGTTGGCATTTGGTTGGAAACTCATGATTTTTGGACCTGATTAAATGCTTAATGAGTGGGCAGAAAACATCTAACATCTGACTTCCGGAAATTTTAAATGGATCCCAATTTTCTGCTACGAATGTACACTGTATACTTTAGGTTTGATTAGAGGATTATGCTGCTAAATTAATTAACTGGCAAAATCGAAAAATGTATAAAAACAACTTAATTAGAATCAGTTAAGTGTTCTTCATTTATTTTAGGTGGTCACATCATATGAGTACGAAGGAACCAATCCTGAAACCGGCGAAAAGGTATTCAAAAGAGTTGTGGGAACAGATGATGGAACCAACATGATTGGTAAGCAGGTTTTATTGTTCGCATGCCATATTTTTTTAGGATAATGAACCCAAAAGGCTTGCTTTTATACATAAATGACTTGCATTGACTTCTTTCAGGTTAAGCAATTAAAATTGCAGGCCTTGTGAATGGTGGCATTTACAGACATCAGTAGAAAATTCTTGGCCGATAATCTGAGGGTTTTTGTCTTTTAAAATTAATTTAGTTGATGCTGAATCTTGTCAGATATTGACCCAAAAAAATCTTATGGAATGTGCTTCGTCATTAACAAGGCAGGCTATTTTGTGTAAATAGAAGTATTACTAAATTGCAATTAAAATGTTTGTTCAAGAGTTCTGTGTTTTTTAAATCTCTTTTTCTAATTTCCTGGTTACTAGTAATGTCCACTTATCCATCTTTAGTCGAAGACACGCACTTGGTTTATTTGCAAAAAAAATTTTTTCTGAATAATGATTTAGCTTTTTTCTTATCTTGGCTATGCAGAACTTCTGTTAGTCGGTCCAATGATATGCCTAATCTTAAATAAACATCTTACTAAATGACGTTACCTTTGCATAGTCCTGTCATATTTTAATGGATTTTATCATCAACAAATTTATGTAAAAGTAGCGTCAGACTACTGAAATTTGTATTTTTTATTGACATTGTCACTGAGTGTGTCCCTCTTTAGTCTCTCCGAATCCAAACGGTATTTTTTGTACATTTGTAGGTGTTATTTTTGTGTGTGTAACGTTCGGTCTCGCTGCCAGTGCCACCAAAGAACGCGGACTTCCTTTCCTGGAATTCTTTGCTTCACTAGCCGATGTCGTCCTGAAGCTGATTCGCGCATTTCTTCAGTATGTCCGGTTGCCTACGATGGTTTTAAGTAATTGTTCCATTATAAATATCTACAATGAAATTAGGTTATTATTTATAATTGTACTCATTAGTCTTAAGAGGCTTAGCTTGCTTGTTGTATCCTTACCGCATTCCGCATACATCCATTTTAATTCTTTTTAGAGCAACCCCTATCGGTGTTTGCTTCATGATTGCTGGAGCTGTTATCAAAGTGGACGACATTGCGGGCAGCTTTGCAAAGCTTGGCATTTTTGTAGCTACCGTTGTGGTTGGCATTGCTGTTCTAGCGGTCCTTGAAGTACTCATATACTGGATCTTCACCCGCAGAAATCCATTAACTCCCATCAAACATATGATGAAGGCCTGGTTTATTGTGTTTGCCACAACAAGCGCGTAAGTGACTAAGTTGCTGGAATTGCCTTCTTCCTTGCTGTGCCTAATTAAACATGTGACCGAACATGCAATTTTTTAGCCGAATCAAATAGAGTATCACTTAAAATGACTTTAAATCGCATCACTCTACCGAGTTTTTACTTAAGGATTAAGTGTCTAGCGACTTGAACCGAGATCTACAATGCTGTCCATTGTTCCATTTGTTAATTTTCCTGTGTTTTAAATTGTTTTGACGGGCAAGTAACTTATGGCAATAAAATCAATTCCTGCCGTCTTAATTTCAAATAGCGTATCACATTCCATATTTTTTAAAGAATTTAACTTCTAAAAATCTATAATTTTAGGAGTCACTAAATAGGAAGCGAATTAGAAGTGGACAAAAATTTCCTTTCAAAATACTCTCGTAACAGAATGGAATAGTTAAAGCTCTTTTTACCTATATTTAGTATCCTCTTGAAACCAGTAGAATTATTCTGATCAACGAAATTATTACACTTGGATTTCCTGCCCCCATAGATGAGATGGCAGTAGTTCATTTACATCCATAGACAGGTTTGTGCACCAATCACCATGCCTATCAGTACGAGTTGATGGAAAGTACTTTTCTTGCAGCATCGTTGGTGTTCCCGAAATCTTGGAGGGGTGTGACGAAATGAACGTTCGCAAGGGGACCTCGCGGTTTGTCGCTCCGCTGGCGGCTACACTGAAAGCCGACGGTTCGGCCATCTTCATCGCTGCATCCGGCGTCTTCATCGCACAGATGGAGGGTTTGGGAGACAACGCAGGCAAAATTGTAGTTATCTGGTAAGTCTTGTTGGAAACCGGAATTCCCTGGCTCTGGTGGTTGCATAATTCTGTTCTATTTATTCGTCTCGCCACTTTACATTCGAATTAGTACAGAAAATGTCCTTAACTTAAAATAACGAAAAAATTTGTTGAATAAATAATGATGGAGAATAAAATCTCCGTCGCCGAGTGAGGTCAAACATTTTTGCTTCTTTAAATTCTCACTACACATAATGGCAGACTTGGAATATGAATTGGCTCATGTCTTCTTGTAGACAAGATTGTTCCATGCAAGTGCTAAATGTGAAAAGTGACTACTTTGGTTTATGCATTTCCTAACCTTAATTGAGAGCCAACCCTCTTTGAAATTTGTATCCGTTTTTGCAACAAATCATAGACAGCAGTCGGTTAATACTATTGAAAGATGCCACTAAAATGTTCTGTTTCCAAGAACAGGATACCCTAAAACACATGCGAAAAAATTAAGAGAATTGCACTCGTGGCTGACGTAACTTTTTGCTACTTCAGAACACTGAACTGCTATAAATTAATCATCAGCAATGATAAACGCAACAAAATTCTCCAAAGATGTCTCCTAAATGTTTAAGTGCTGTGGAGATTTGGGTCAGAATTCTTAAATACCTATTTTAATTTAAGTGGTTATTTCGGGCTAGAAGTTAAGTCTTTAAGTCACGTTTTCTTTGGTATTTTTTCAGGCTACTGACCTGTGCATTGGTCATCGCTATTCCCCACATACCCAGCTCAAGTATCGTCATTATTATTACCGTTCTTTCCTCCGTCAGTGTGCCTGTTGAGCAGGTCTCTCTGCTCTATGCAACAGAATGGCTGCTGTAAGTCCCGTGGCTCACTGCAATAATCAAATCTAGAAGTGTCCGCTTGAAAGAATTAAAGTCACAATTGGCTCCACACACCCAAACCGGAAAAAGCACTTTTTAGGCGGTATAATTTGTCTCAACGACGTGTTTTGTCTGTGCCCGAAGTGCGGGCACGCATAGAAATGAGAATTCGTAGACTAAAAATGGGTTCCAGGTTAAGTGGCCAGTGAAAGCTCTTTTGTGGGATTGATGCGACTTTTTAGCTCTGTTTGCAAGCCAAAGGACAGAGTTTCACTCCGGCCGCATTGACTCAAAAAGTCCCATTCTAACCAACATGCTCATTCTTTTTGTGATTGTCAAAATTCCCTTCCGGATGCATCTCGTAGCATTTAAAGAATCAGTCATCTGTCGAACCCCTTTATTTTAAACACGATCACTTTGTAAACTACATGCTAAGGACGACTTTAGTTAATTTTAGGAACAATTTAAGTACCTTCGTTTTGACAGTGTTAAATGTTGTTAATTCTTAATATTTTTACAGGGACCGACTTCGTTCTGGGATGTCTTGTGCCTCCACTTTTTACTGCGTCGTTTTCACTGAGTATTTAACACTCGATAAGGGAGGAGAGGAAGATACTCCCGACTTTGATGAGGTCATGTCGGAACTCTCGGAGGCAAAAAATCTGAAGAGAATTTCGTGAGCCACTCTGCTAGGCTCCTATACACGTGCACCACGCTCTACACCAAAAAATTGTACAACTTTGATTTTCGTATTTTTTTTACAATTACACCAGTGGTTACCGTAGTCAAAATTGTCCCAGTGATGATTTTTAGGCGCCTTGGGACTTTTACCCTACTATTCCTTATTCTTGGCCCCACATTTAAAAATCCTCACTGCCATTTATCCTTTAGGATAATATTATGCCAACTAAGTAGGATAATGTTGAGAAGATGTCTAGCAAATTTTAAGTTTCAAAAATAAGACACACTACCCTGTCAGATCGTCTTCTTCTGATTTCATTCAGACAAATTGTGGAATAATGTGAGGTCACGTTCTACCATAGACGTGTACAAATACTCCTTCAAGGAAGTTCACACAAGTGGCTTATTTAGCCGGGATATAATTGTGTGTCTAGTGACTGTTTAAGGTTCTGCGTTTGGCCACTTATGCATTTCGACACTTCGAATAACAATAATGTGGACAATATTCCATTTTTTACTTTTACTTTTTTTTCCAATAAAACCCCACTAAGTGTGATGAATCGATTTTTTATTCACATAAAATATTCAGAATACTCACCAAAACTGTTTTGTCTATTCGACTTATAAATAATTAGTGCTTTCTGGGAGTAAAACTGCAATTTCCCTGGAAATATCAATACCTTTGGTTAGAAATTTTTCGACAATTGCTCAATAATTGCCATTATTTTCAATAATACTATCTGTCACCTAACTCGTAGGAATGAAGGCTATTGGCTTGTCGTAAATGCTGCCTTGTAAATCTCAGATCGTAATCTACATGTTGATAGAAATACGTTGGTAGCAATTATATTTAAAGTTAATGAGTTCAAAAATTTTCGTGCCTGTCACTTATTTGTGATGCACCTGAATATGAAAGTGTTATAAATCAAGCCATTTTTTCTGAATTTTGTATTATTTGATCCAAATCAGCTGCCTTTGTAGCAATTGGCTAAATTCGCTTTTAATTTCCTGGCTGTTTTAGGGTGAGTGGTTGAGTGTAAACACAAAGGCACTAGATTTTGACTTGAATCGAAAACACGACCTTGCTCTCTCGACTAATATGTTTCTCAAAAACTTCATAGGTCCTGGTAGTATTAAATGTTCCGTTCTGTTTATCAAGGAAAAGTGGAAACTATTACAACTTGAAGCTACTCCAGTTTCAAATCGCCACTGCTTCAATTTCGCATGTCATGACTAAATGAAGTACAAAAATCAAAGCTAACCATTTCATCAAAACTTTAAAAAGATGAAAATATAGGGAGTTGGTCTAAAAGTTAGATAAACTTTAGTTCCAATTACTAAAAATTCATATTCTTCGTAGTACAAAGGTCTTTGTAAGACATAAGCGCGTCTACATTCGTTCTCTGATAAAAAAAAAGCAGCTTAGGAGATCTAAGTGCGTAGGTGTAGAAGTATTAGATGTGCTCAGGATTCATTGATCACCTGTACTGTAACTTTGCCATCTTTGTAAACAAATAAAGACTGGATTACTCGAAATGGGGTGTAACGAGATGTAAGAACGGGACGTTTCTTTGTTAGATACCTCAACTTACGCAGAGAAGTGACAAATAAAATCGGAGAGAATCTGATTTTCATAATTTCCAAAATAAAATTTGCGTTTTGGATATCTAACATGGCATCACTTTATCGGCAGAAACTTTGGAGTGTAGCTTTTTAAAAATTCGCCAAACAAGAGCTTGAAGCCGTGAAACTGTACTTGGAGTGACGCCTGGTAGAAAATTCACTGCTTATCACACGAAGTTATTTAAACTTCCCATGATTAGCATTGCATTCCTTTCGGTGGATGGGTAGCAGGCACTCCTAATAACCCAGATGTTGTGTTTACCAAATTCTTGACAGCCGAAGAGTTGCATAACGATTCGGCTTGTTGGCAGCACAAGGTAACATATTTTAAAGTCGTTCATTGTCGTGGCGTATCAAAAGCACTATTCATAACGGTCTTTAACCGCTTCAGAATTTCTTGCACAAAGTGTCTAGGAAGTAGTTGGACCTAAACCCACCAAATTATGCATTCAACTATCTGTGAAATGCTGATTACATTTTGTTTCCCTTCTGCAAGCTTCCGTTATTCACGAAAATTATTACACATCCGTGTCTCATGAGTCAGGCGATATTGCGCCATGGCAAATAAAAATTGCAAACATTCGGTCCCTAACAAACGCAGTCAAACCACATGTCTGCATTGCTATAAGGCGTATTTGTGATGTGGAGTGTGTATAGGCTCCATATTTACACAAAACAATTCCGCAAAAGTTTGCTCACCTCTTAATTGTAAGCTGCAGTGGATGAATGATCATTTACGAAGATAGATACGTTGTGGGTATTAACATAAGTAACCATGCATTTGTACCAATCCTTTCAACTAATGGAACATATTTACATGCGATAATGCCATTTATACCAATTCCAGTTTCACAAAAGTCAAATAAATTTAACTTTAAAGATATTCGTTAGCAAATGACGTAAAGACTTCCAGCATTACCTTTCTCTGTGAATAAAAAAAATTGGTTTTTTAACAGAAAGTGCTAGTACTTTTCACTTACGTTCTAATCTCAATGGGCATACCATCCAGCAGCTAAAATAATGCAACCATTACTTGAGACGTTGAGTTTAAAGTTGGTGGATGATTCCGAAAACCCCAAATGCTACTATTGTTTCAAATGTGAATCATAGTAGGCCTAAGGTAAGATTGCAGGAGTCCGAAACCTGTCGGTGCCTGCCATCCTGATATTAGAGTCTTATTCCACATATTGCCCTTACAAAACGGCAGATTAAAGATGCTAAATTTTTTGGCTAAATCTTATCCCAACTACCTTCATCTCTATAACCAGTCAGTTAAACAATAGCTCACCTCTTAGGTGGCAGGTATTTGAGTTTAGATGCATATTAAACAGATACCTCAATGTGTCAACAACTAACAGTAAATTCTGCTTGCAGACATTTTCAATACATTTGGCGTGAATCGTTGATCGATGGCCACCCAGTTCTCCGCACACACCAACTTGTGAATTGCACGAATGCCAAGGCTACTTGAGTTTAAGGAGTGGATCACAGGGTGCGGTTCAAAATGCGAAGCCAAAAAGAGGCGTCATACAGACGCGTTAATGAATGTAAAAAATAAAAGACATTACACCCTATCATGTCAGAGACAGATTCATTTATTTTCCTTTTCATGCAGGTGAAAAAACTGCGAATTTAGAAACTAAGGCAAGCTCCTTTAGAAATAGATCCAACACA
>UXSR01005297.1:75469-127026 GCA_900604375.1 Mesocestoides corti | reverse complement strand
TTGTTCTGATTTCACGCATACGTACACTGTCCACGCGCACCGGACAATCTCGGCGGGTGTGGGTGTTAGCAATTAATCACCAGTATTTTTGAAAATGCTACCACTTGCCTGGCTTCCTTTTTCTTGCCCTGGTATGTGTTCGCCAACTTTTCGATCCAGGATCCAGCGGCTTGCCTTTTGCACGGCCCCAGAAAACGACAAGGTTTCCTTTTCCTTTGCAAATGGATGTTCAGGCAGCACTAGAAACGATTTCGTTTGGTGCTTTTTGCATTCACTGACCAAACTGTGTTAGCCTCGAAATCAACCTGACTCTCTAGTAAATGAAAACGTCAGTTGAGAAAAGAGGGACTGGAGGTGCGGTGGCTTAGGTGGTATATTCAGTGGCGTGCAGCAACCTGTTTACATGAAGAAATCAATAAAAAACGGTTGGTGGAATAAAGACGGACAATTTTACTCTAGAGTGGGAGGTAACGATTATTTGCGTTCTTTGTTGTCCCAGTGTACACCTGGGGAGTTTGGAGTCTCCATCTGGGCAAGCCACTTTTCACGTAAAATACCCAGCTTGTGTTTTGTAATGCTTGAACTGACTGTGTCCTAATTAGATGGATGTAGCGGCAGAGGACCAGAGAAATGGTTTTAACTGATCACTCCTCAAATTAGTTCTCAACAACTTCCTCGCTCGGCATCAAACTAGTTTACCTGCTGGTATTAAGCAGGTAGTTGTGATTTTCAATCTGTAGTGGTGCATGCTATGAATCATATTGTTGGGAAGGTGGCAGAAACCAGCATCCATGATGTGCGTCTGGAAAGGCACTTTATGCGTTCAAACTCGCGACGACACTACTTGGTGAGACTCGGAATTCATTCGTAAAGGTCTAAACTGTTGTAGTGGAAAATTTATGCCATGTAGCAGAAAAAAAAAATCATTGAGCACGGCCATTCACATACGACTTGTGTAAAGCAGACTTACGTGTAGGCGCTGCACGGTGAAAAAATATCCCAAGAACATGGGGCCTGTTGTTCGTTGAACACAGGACTACAAAATAAACCCAGGGTGTAGGGGCTGTGTTTGAGAAGCAACAGTTAGAAAAACCAGGGAGAGGCCAGGCCAATGGCAATTTCTTTACTTGCGATCTACCAAGAATGTAGCATAATTCAAGAGTCCCTGGAAATCACGTGGCACGCAGGGTAGAGGTCTCTTTTAGAACGAAAATCATCAGAGCTTCGCCTTCGTGACCGTTAAAACGGGTTAGAGCCCTTTGTAAGGGAGGACTTGCCGTTTTAGGTAGCCATCAGAACGTTTATTATTTTTGTGTTAGGTCCTACGTTGTGTTCAAGTTTGGATGTCTGATCGAAGTGCAGTTAACTGCGAAATTTGGTCAGTAGCGCTTCAAGAGGCCATGTGGTAGTGTTAGTCTATTTCGACTAATGTAAAGGGCTTTCTTAAACACCACTCATATATGACTGGACCCGTTTCCCATTGTGTGGGCTCTTCCTGTTAGCTTCACACGTTTACCCACCGTGCAAAGAGGAGCTGGGCTGTTCTTCCATGTCCTTTTCTTCACTGGTGCCTGCAACCTTGTTTTTTTATGACCAAGTGTTCTTCCACAATCTGCCCAGAACATGGCATTTTATGAAACCTCTGTCAAAAGAAGGTGTTATTTCAATGGATTTTTGAATATGATGTCAAGATAGGCTGATGAAATGTCCACGTTAGTAATTGTGTTGGGTTACGGAATAAGACAAAATGTGCCACACCACATTCACAAACACTTACTTCTGAGCTTAAAACTTAGCATTTTGACTATCTTTTGACAGTGGGTTAAGGGGGGGCCGGGCTTGTCCAGTTGCTTTGCAGTCTTCTTGAAGGTAAGGTTCGGTTTGTGTTTGGTCTTAATGGTTTAACTCAATGCTGTCTTCATGTTGCTTTTGACAACGAAACTCGCACGCTCTTGCGCTTGGCGCCTCGCGCGCCCAGACGTGACATGCACAGGCCGTCCAATGACAGACTTGGTGGCCGTTTTGGCGAGGCCTAGGCGCCTGACAAGGTTTTTTTCGGTCTGTGAAGCAGGCAAAATTCCGTTTTCTCATATTTGATTAGCCGATAGCTTTAGTCATCAATGGAATAGGCGTGGTGTAGTTTTAAGCATTCTTAATGACAGTTTCGTTGTTTTGTTTTAAATATTCCCTCAGATCTGTGCAGAAGTTGACGCCGCAACTTCACAATTGTTAAATTGCCGGCGGGTGGAATGGAAACTCCGCAAAAAGGCCTTCCTTCTCTACAGACAGACTTGTCAGGCTCTGACCACTGGCAACACCTCTAAACCACCGACCGTAGGCGCCGGCGGTGGAGGTGTCGGTGGTGGTGGAGGCAATGAATCGGTAAACAAGACTCGTACTTTGCTTTTGCGAAAACGTCTACCCGATAGGACTTCCTCAACTTCGTCGGCTTTGAATAAAACCTTAAGGCGGAGCGCCACTCTGTCTACTTCTCATCCGGCCACAGAACTCGAAGCGGTGGACAGTCCTGTTGCCAAGCTTGCAGAACACCCTGCTCTCCCCTCAAAGGTGTGCGTCTGTGCAGTATCCAGTGGCCTTCTTCCCTGAACACAACTCCAAATAAACAAAGTTATTTTCTTCGTATCTTACTAGTAGGACGTCTCTCCACTGGAGAGCTTGTCTTCAGTTGAAATCTAGGTCGAACTAGCTGATCTAATTAGCTGTTTAAATCAGACAATATGCTCAAACACCATTTTTGCTCGAATTCATTGAGGTTGACTTATTAACTTGAAATTAACGGTTAATTAACATTGTGATGTAACGTTTCGAGCTTTCGTCACTTCGTAATGAATTTTCTTGATGCCATGTTTCATCATTGTGTTTGTAACCGGCATGTGTTCTACTCTCGCGAACTTGTGTTGTCTAGTTCACTGCTACCACGGAGTTGAGCCTTTTGGCCCTATGCTTTACTGATGCCTGGCTTCCCTCTGTGCGATCCCACGGAACTCACTTTATGTTGAAACAGTGGTGTAATTGACAATCTTCGTTATTGTTTTTTTTGTCCTGCCTTTTTTGCAAGATTGCAATGTCTACCTAAAGTTCATAATCGATCATTATTTTTAAATGAACAAGGAGTCTATGTTCCAAGACAGTTGGTCTGAGGCCGTGTTGAGAATGCCAGCTAGAAGGGGTCGAGGATTCGAGTTGTGTTGATCACTGTCCAAACGCCGATGTATTTATGCTTGCTCTTCTGGCCGCTGTTAGCATTGTGGGAATTCCTTTGGTGTTTCTGTAACGTCCGTAGCCTCTTTCAACCTAATGCAGTTAGAGCACTCTTACTCATCGTCGTAGCTGTTTGTCCCATTCTGTTAGCGCTCTGCTTCCTCGTTCGCAGTGGCAGTTTTTCCGCATGCTTGCAAGATATTCTGCCATAAAATTGTCGCCGTACACGGAAAGTTTTGGCTAGGTGTCAGCCTGTTTTTTTTTCCGGTTCTTATCAGCCCCCATTCGACAATGCATTGTGCACTGTCAGGCGAATTGCGTTCTGACAGGTGTTTGTTCTGATGGAACTAGGCAAAATCCTGATGAAAAAAAGTAGCACCTGTCCTTGGGTGCTTGTTTCTCCCTTTAACTAGAAGTTTGAGGTTTAAAATAAAGTTACAAGTCAGCGCTTCACGCTTTTGCATTGTGTGCTTTTCAAAAAAGTGTGACCAAGCTCTGCCGTGTGTTTTTTTTTCTCTAGCTGATGTTCATGCCTTGCCATTCAGAATAAACGGCAGCCTCGCAAGTACAACTATCGTTTCCTTTTTACTATGCCTCTTCAGTGGACGTGCTCCCCCTAACATGACATCGTTACCAGTCTCGTGAAAACCGCTGTTTTAACCCTTACTTTTCTTGTGGATACTAGTTCCTCTGAGAAGAAATTTGGCCGGTGGAGAAAATCGATCCCCTCCCAAGTCTTGGAACATAGTTGAAGGGGTGGAACTCCTACCAAACATTATAATTATTTAAATCTGATTTCATGTACCTCGCCGCATTGCTTGTGTTATATTAACATGTATCAATCATTTAACGTAAAATTTCAAGTTTGAACAATTTACCCTTCCTATATGGCAACAAAGTGTTCCTTGATGAATCTACTTACATCACTCAATGAAGAACTACCAGTTGTCCATTACCACTCACAGACGATTTTGAAAGTTGTATTTCTGAGGTGCAGCTGGCTTGGGGACGAAGGCGTTTAGCGCGATCCCAAGGAAGACAAGCCTCAGAACTAGTGCTAGAATACGTGGTAGTGAAATGTAACATGTTAATTACAGAACTCGGTAAACTAATTAACCCAGCAGTTCGCAACGCCGTTCTTACGTGTGGTCTAGCACATACTCCCCTCGCAGCTAATGTTTCCAATTGACACATTAGAGAATAATTTTGGCTGCTTGTGATTTCACAATCAAAGCTCTATCCGTAGTCTTGTGGTTTGTTTTGCCCTTGACTGTTTTGCTTCTCTGAGACTCCAACTAGACTGCAGTGCCCTTTATGCACAGGTGCTTTTTCCCTCAGTAAAAACTAAGAAAAAACTTTCTTAAAAGTAATTTGTGTGTTGTTACTGCGCTGCTTACGAAAAAGGGTGAGGCTGCGTCCTCTTTAGTGCAAGGCGTCGGCTTGCGAGAAGTCTGCTGCTTTATCACCGATGACAAGTCTAACAATTCCTCCATGTATGACTAACCAGTCATCAACTTAATTTAACTGTCGTCGCAGTTCCCTTGTGTGATATTTGCTTTTGGATGGTGTCCGGATTCCACTTAAGAGTAAACTTCAGTTCAAGCATTGCTGGCAAGTATTTTTAGTTTAGATGATAACGCTTGGCATGCCTTTATTTCCTGCAGGTAGCTCGTGCTGTGTGGCGCTCAGTGTCCGACTACTACCGGTCAATCTTGGCGAGCGAGGACGCGCGAATCGAATGGCATTCTGCAATCTTCCAAGTACGTAGCCGCTTGATTACAGACCCGAGTGCTTATCTCATGTTCCACAAATAATTTGTTTGTTATTTTTGGAGTCCTTTTTGTTCTGCAAAAATTCACAATCGGCCACTTGCTTCCGTCTGACCACTTTAATTGCTAACATTTTGTCCTGGAATTGATTAATTAACTTCACGCAGTGCACGCCATTAAGTTGAGCAGATTCACGCCTTCTTCCTCCCTGAGTGAGTCACGATTGTCGGGTTGACTGCAAATCGCCATCTCGATTATGTGGAGTGCACAGTTTACACATGTGCAGTTTCTTTTCGTGGATGACTTTTGACCCATGATATGCGAATCGGGCTATGAAGACTGTCTCTCCATGTTGTTTGCACATTGTAGTCGGGTAAGCTCTTTCCATAACTTATTCCATGTCGATGTCATTTGCTAGCAAGATTAGTGCTAATGACGATGAACTTAACTCCCACTAGGTTTAGTTCTTTGTTGATGGTAACAGCTGTGATCGTTTTCCGAAACCAGCTGTCATTAGGATGTCTCATAGCTTTATTCCTTATTTGTTGAGAATGCCTGCTACTTTTTTCCAGATCCCCTTTATAGCAGACAGTTGTAGAGCTGTCTAGTGCCTAAAGTCGCCTTCCTCCTTAATTTCAGAATGCATTTAAACTGTACGCACTCGAACGCCTGCGGTTAAACAATTTGCTTGAAAACCTCAACGCCTATCGCTCCACCATCACAGATTCTCTTCAAGCAATTTCGAAAGCCATTTCTGACACAAAGGTAGGTTTGGATTAATGTTCTTTACACCACTCCACTAGTCTAATAAGATTGGAGGAAGTTGGGTTACGACGTTGTTGACAGTGTCGAACAGTTTCAGCACTGGAGTACATGTCCATTTAGTCCGTCTAGGGGAAGTACTTTTGCAGGCACTATTGATCGGAATCGTGCTAAAGGTTTATTTTGGAGGCCTGCGCCGTCTTAGACCCCAGTTTTCTAACTGTCATTTAAAAGTACTC
The DNA here is from genome assembly GCA_900604375.1 of Mesocestoides corti. Lineage (NCBI taxonomy): Eukaryota > Metazoa > Platyhelminthes > Cestoda > Cyclophyllidea > Mesocestoididae > Mesocestoides > Mesocestoides corti. The sequence goes on along the minus strand of UXSR01005297.1, from coordinate 121,034 downwards.
TTTTCTTTGGGTGGGTAAAAATGCCTGTTTCATGCTTTGAAGGCTGCCTGGTGTGCACGTCATCTTTTCCACCTCCCTTAACCTGTGGACAATGCGCATTATTTGGTTATTCAGTCTACATATCCTCATACCACAAAGCAGAGTGACCATCTTACTCTAACTGGCTGTCGCATTATCTCCTGAAGCTATTCAATCCAGTATTGTTCTAGGACTTTGTCAACCGACCTAGTATTTCGGGGGTTTTGTACGTTGTGGCGTGGCCACCAGTGTACCAAAAGCAATAAAAGTGTCGTGCCATCTCTGTGGAATGTTCCCTCTATTGTCGCCCTCGGCGCCTTATTTTTGCAACTATACAAGAATGGCGTTGGTGCTGTCACGGAAAGTGCATTGTGTGCATAAGTTATTTGTGCTATGTCAGGACGCCAGTCTAAAGGCGAATCCCAAGGAGGACTTTGTGGCCTTCCACGAGCTGGCCTTCCTGCCAGGCCCCGGCAGCACCTCGCAGTCGCCGCTCGTCATCACCCGCCCCGTCGCCACCGACCTCTCCAAGGCCGCGGCCACGGCGGACCCCTCCAGGCTGGTTTCGATCGCCCCTCGGTACCAGTGCATCTCACCGGCCGCCCGGAGCCAGCGGCCATGCAAGCCGCCAGAACAGCGACTGGCTGTTGTGGCCAGCTCCAAGCAGAGCCTCCTTTTCATTCCTGGCGAAGTTGACAGCCTCTATGTTCCCTCCGCTGAGATACGCCAGCAGTCCATCCAACGGGCCCTTCAGAAGCGTTTTTTGGTGCCTGCTCGTGCTGAAACACCACGTGAGTCGAAGGACGGTCTGTACTTTTATATAGTGTCTCGGAATAGCTGAATTGTTCTTAGCTTATCTAAACGTTGACGGCATACTGGGCACTGTAAGTCTCACCAAGTGTCCGGAGCAGTCACACAAACCACATACGTCTCAATACTTACAGAGATTCAAACCTGCTTATTTAAGCGTCCTCCTATTCCAACACGGGATCATGTTTCGATGTCTCTATGGGAATCAACAAAATGGTTACCAAGCACGATGTCGCCTGGGGCTGCTCTGTAGTTCACAGATTATAATAGAAATGCAATTGACCTGGAAATGTTCGATTTCTTTTTCCTTTCCCTTGATGTAGACATCAGTGACGATGCACTTGAGGAATCCAGGAAAAAGTCCGAAAAGGCTGCCTTCTCTCGCCAGTTGCTAATGGCTATTGTCGATATCCTCGCTCGTGAATGTCAAAAAGAGGAAAGAACAAAGCAGGGTGCGTCGTCGTTGTTTTCTCTTCTACTTATAACTACACTAGTAGTATTTATAATAGTTAAAGTGGCGTCTCTGAATGCGGATTCATTGAGATTTATCACGACACTATCCAGCTAAGTAATATTGAAAAATCACCTTAAAGCAACATTTTTTCCTTGTCTAATCAGGCGCTGCTGTTGATGAGGCTAAAAACGGTGAAGTGCCTCAAAAAAACCACTACATAATGAGCTGAAATTAAACAAAGCAAGTATATTTGACCGAATTTATCCGGTTTGAATGGAACGTAATTGAAGCAACCGTTAGAATAACTCGTAATTGTAAGGGGATTTAATCAGTACCTTTCTCGAATTGATCTAAATGTAGTTTTTGACTTGATTGTACTTGATGTGTATGCAGCATCCGAGATGATGCTGTGGTTGTAAAATTGGTTTTTTTTCTAACTTTAAGAAAAGACAACTTCCTGATTCGGGTAATTTCTGATCTTGAAGCAATCCAAGTTGCCAAAATTCACGTTTAGTGAAATGAAGTCTTAGGGACTCATGTGAAAATTAAAAGCACCAGCGCTGTTGTTCAAACCCATCATTGATTATGGCATGTAGATGCGTCAGTACATTTGGCGCCAGCCAATGCAGTCCCAACGTTCATTTTGGTGAATTCCCTATCACTCAGCCAAGTTCGCTTTTGCAAAGTATGCACATTTAATCTGTGGGGTTTGTGGTTTAACCGGTGCGCTGCTTGTCTTGCACAGTGGTACTCCTGCACAATGCTTAGACACGTTCGACATTTTAGGGGTCTGTGATATCGTTTTTTTTTCAAATCAACGCACAACGTTGATTCAAACCTTATCGATGCCGTTCTTGGGCTTTTAATGTGCCTGTTTACTGAAACCAACCATATTGTTTTCCGACAGTAAGCGTTCTGTGTCGTCTTATAGTATCGGTTTACTCATCTGAATAACGAATGAGCTGATGGTAAATCTGTTATTCTCAATTTCACGAGGGCCTTGCAGCTAGTTATCTCGTAGTTGTTGGCGCAATATTCAGTTACATTGACTTTATTACCTTCGAGATTTGCTCCCTTAAATGCACAAAAATCCAACGCGTCGAAGAACACTGACTCAGTGTGATGACTATTTTTCCTTTTTGACTTGTTCGAACAATAAAGCCATCGTGAACACATAAATCAAGCGTCGCATGCTTGGGAGGGGGGGAGTGGGTTGCATGAGTAAGTTTCTGGTCTTTCGATTTTGAATGCATGCACAATTTTCGGCCGAAGTTGTATTTTTCCTTGATTTATCATGTTGAAGCCTTAAGCATCAATGGCAATGTGTCAGACGCGCATTCGTGTAGCAGATTACATCACACTAGTTCTTCATTTGAAGCGGAGCAATTCACAGCAAGTTCATTGAATCACTGATACCTGTGATTTGTCAATTTGTAGGTTTGACTAATCTAGTTCAAGTTTACTCAACAACACCACTGTACGCAAACGAGGAGACGCTGGCAGAGGCCCGACGTCGTCTTTTTTTCTCTCGCTGTCGCCTGGCCTACTTGTGCGCGTGTCGGGCGCGTTTGGCCTGTCTGTTCGCCCAGGAGTCCGCGGACGGTGACAAGTCCAAACCCCCACGGTCCCTCCACATTCGCCTCTCCGAAGCAGGCTTTGAAGCCTCCAGTGGGAACCTTGGAACCGGCTTGGAAAGTGTACCCGCCGACCTCTCCGCCCTCAAGCGGTACGCATCTTCCCTCCTTTCTAGGAGCGTTCCTGTCCTCCTTCCTCCCAGTCTTCCCGAAGGCTTTACCAAAAATGTGCTTGGTAAGAAGCTTTTTGCCTCAATCCAAGCTCACATGGTGGTGTGTTTGTGTGAGAAAAACGTATACGAAATGTCACGTATTGTGATATGCAAAAGCGTTTCCCTGTATTAGGTGGATTTTGTACATCACTAACCTAAGCATGCACGGATTTCATTAATTCGACTTAGACTATTTTCACTTACTAGTCCTCATAGTAAACAGTTGCTGCGTTGCTGTTTGCGAATTTTACCTGTGGATGGATGCATCACCTGGGGTCGGCTGTGACCTTGGTGTTGCCACGCTGTTTCCGCGCCCCTGGCAAATTCTGTGCACATCTGGTAGCATTTGTTTATGCGTGGGGTATTGGTAAATTCCCTCGGACGTTTCCTTTCAAAATAACCTAACGCGGGTCTGGTGTTGATGCTACAACATCGCCACTTTCGTGAGGATGCGATGACTGAATGGCGAACGGCAGATTTTAGTGCAATTTCGCGTAGCTTAACCTAAATTGTAGTTTAAAATGCGTCAATGAAATTGTAAGTCCTTTTTCCTTAAAAAAAATCCCGAGCGCAGCCGATTAGGAAATATCGAAAGTCGTTTCAACGGCCTCCCATGAAGCGCCCATTTGTTGCGGACCTCGATTGCACCATTTTCGCTGTTTGACAGGCAGCTCCTTGCGAAAATGGTGTGCGCCTGGTCCGGCGTGCGAAAATACTACACTCTGACCTTTGTGTACGCGCAACAATACGGTCCGGGTGGTTTTATTGTATTCACTAAATCATGTTTGATTGTTAGCTATCCCCAAACAATTATCGTTGTTTCATTGCGATCGTTAAATGGTGTTTTTGTAGTAATAATCACATGGGTGCTGTTCCTTACTTCTAACCCCCGCGTTTCCCCCTTTTTTATATTTCAGTGTGTATTAAAAATATTTTCCAGGTATTTAATGTAATCTACCCCCTGATATTACATAAGAGGGTGAAAATTAAAAGCAACCTACCTCAAGCTTATGGAGATATGGGTTTTGATATTAATATTGGGTATTTTTACCGTTTGCTTATCCATTATCCGTCCCAGAATGAACATTTTTCATTTGTGAAAACTTGGTGACAGGCAGATAAAGCACGGCATGTCTTTCACGCATATGGAACCAGAGCTAATCTAAGGCTCTGATTGGGCTACGTCAGAAGCCTGTTAACCTAATTACGTGGGTTTCTTTCGCTGTCTGACAAGAGCTTCTCAAAACGTCTCTTTTAATTAGATCTTTTCGTCCAAATTTGTTTCCATCCAAACCTGGATAAATGTTGGTAGAACGTTTAACGTTTGTTGTCTGCTGAGGCTACGTTAGGTTTTAATGTTAGTTGTCATTGTATTGAGGTTAGCTCCCTGTTTTTCTCTTATTGTGCTTGTTTTTGTTATAGAATGGCCTCCGGTGACGCCAGAAATCAGTGACCTTGAGGTCATTCCCCCAGATGATCTTCAAATTTACAATCCATACCTCGCGATGGATCTGAGTCGGTTCAGTTGGATGGCTTATGCAGACACCCTCTTCTCCGGCACAGGATCAGTAACGGGTTCTTCCGTTACCGATGAAAACGACGCCATCGTCACAGACAGTGACTTCGAGGATGACTTTGAAGGAGTTAAAATTGAAACCGCAAAAACTGTTTCTGCTGCCTCAAAGGTCGTTGGTGCGCCGTCGGCCACAAAACCGCTGAGTAAACCGAGTAAAGTGGTCAGTGGAGCCGCGAAGAGACCATCCGTCTCCAGACCAGCTCCCATCCAAAACGTGAACGGTGACACCAGGCCTAATAACAGCAAAGTACCTGAGACCAAGACGACTGTCACAAAGAACCAATCAATAGCTTCGGAAAAATCATCAGTAGGTTGTGCCTGGCCCCCGGTCTCCTTAATGAAGGGATGCCAGACCAAATTTACAGACTTTCAAAAGTGATATCGAAGTTTCTATTTGTAGGTCCTTTTGATTAAGTTTTGAAACGAAATTATAACTCAAAGGAACACTATTGTGGCACCCAATTAAGATTCATTATAAAAGTTGCATTCTCCGTAATGAACTTCTAATAAGTTTGGATGAGCGAGTTAATCCATTCCGCAAACGCCTTCTCAATGGCTCGAATTCGAAGTGAGTTTGTGCAGTACTGATAGAAAGCTTATGTACCGCAGTCGAAGCATAATTTGAGTAATTACCTAGACCAATCGGCAACTGACACAGGTTTTGGGTAAAGAATTATCAAATTGGCATTTTGGCCACTTTAGTGGTTCTGAGGTACATTGTTACCTTCGTACTACAACTACTCACTACACACAAGTCAATTTAATTAAGTACAAGAAACAAACTTGCTTTTTAGATTGAGCGTTTTCCTGTCAAGTTGGCAAAAGACTCCCCAACGAAGAGTCCCACCCAGCGGGCCCCATCGAGGCCCTCGAGCTATGCCTCCACTTGTCGTTCCACCCCACAGAGCACAGCCGCCTCAACTGCCAGCTTCCAAACGCCTGCAAAGGCAGCACCCGCCACCAAGAAAGCCTCTAGACCCACGTCAGTGGTAGGGAAGTTGACCAAACAAAGTCCACATGCTGGACAGAGGGCGACCACGTTGCGGCACACGGAAAAAAAGCTAGCCCCCTTGAAGGTGGACGCGAAACCGAGGTCCGTTGCACTAAAGGGGACTGTGCATCCCGAAACCAAGCCAAATGCTGGCCAGTCAAAACCAACTACCACGTCGCCACCCACGGTTGGTCTCATTGTATTGTTGCTCAGTGAATGACTATGCTCTGAGTTAGTGAGGGTTTATTTACTTATTATAGAGCCCTGCCTTTTCACCAGTCTTAGACAGCACTGATGCATTTATGGACGATGACGTTGGTGAGGAAAATTCGGACACGGCACAAATTGGTCCATTGTCGCGGACCATTGTCCATGAAGAGCGACTTGCGAACATCGGGCCGATCAATGGTTGTGGCGATGTTCTCTCACATGACGTTAATGAAAAGCTGCCGGACTCGGGTGCATGTTCCCAAACGGAGTCGCTAAAGGAAGATAAAAAGAAGAAAAATCCGGCAAGTTTTGTCTTTCTTATATGCTGCATTCTTTCTCCAAGGGCTTTTTATCACCGCATCTCCTGATTTCATGCAAAGATGTCCGTATCAGAAGGCACCATAGGTACACTGGCGAGAGTCTGTGTGGCTGTAACCACGCCGAGTCGTCACCAGCTATTGCTGGCCTCGACATGTGGTCGTGTGCCAAGCCCGGGGCCGCTGAGAAAGCAGGAAGAAGACCAGCGACGGCAGAGGCACGACCGCTTTCTATGTGGCTCAATCTGGTTGTGTTAGTCGCGCCAACCACTACGCACAAAAGCGTGTCTAACTGGGTGAATCTGCAACAGCACAAATGGCTGAACGGTCAAATGAATGAAATAGATAGCGCGCGGAGCGTATGAGGCGACCGCTTAGCAAAATCGATAGGGGCGCTGTGAAAAGGCGATCAGTGTGGCGACGACTGGGTTAATGGACGTGAATCAGCACGACTCAATGCAACTACCTGATCTTCCTAACCACCTCCTCGATTCGTACATTTAGCGTCAACAAAGAAGTGTGGCATTGACTAAACTCGGCCATCGTTGAAGTCGTGTTAAGTGTTTTCACACAAATGACTGCTTTCATTTACTCCTCTTTCTCAGTCCTCGATATTCTCCCTCCTGGGTCGGAAGGTGAATGGAGGCAAAAAGCCGAAGCATCAGCGACCGCAAATTGAGGCTCCCTGGCGGGTGGAGCCTGACGCAAATGGACTCGCCTCGGGGACTGATGGGGCGCCTGACGGTGACCTGCGAACGCTCCCCGATTCCGCGTCTTTCGGTGACACCCTCCATGCATCACCATCCAATTTCAGTCTTCATTGCATAGGATGGGCCAAAGTCATCACCAGTTACGCTCCACAAAAACCTGGGGAACTCTCACTTCTTGAAGGTGAAGTCCTTTTTTAATGTCTTCGGGTTTATTTGATTGTGTTTAAAAGATCCGTTTTGCCTCCTACTGCTCTTTACACAAGCTACTGCATCCTGAGTGTTCGTGTGATATCAATACCTTCCTTCTACCCTTTCCCACGTCGTTGGTTGCCTCTGTGTTGATTAATGTCCACTGTGAAACGCCTCTTGACGTGTGTTTATGTGTGATGTGTCCAGTCACCCTACTTCGGTTTGGTGCTCGATTTTTATAATTGGGAAAAAGAGCAACAATGACCAGTGCGGATTAGTTTGACGAATCACGCTTTCCATTGCATCATACGTATTTCGTAAGTGCAGTTGATGGTCTGGGTCACCCACACCCACTTCTGTGTGCATCTTGAAGGTCCGACTCAATTTACTGACGTCTCTTACTTCTCCCATCACCAATTAACTTGTCTCGTGCCTTTTTGATTTGCTTTCGTGGCTAAAAGCCACAACAAGAGTTTTGGCTAGCCTCAGCCGTCAGGGCTTGACACAAATTGAAGTTCTGATCAAGAGTTCTTACATTAAAATGTACAAAATTTTATCGATTTTTCAGTAGTAGCGGTCTGTCCACCCTCTTGTTCTTACCCTCGATTTGCGTCTAATAAAACGCACCAATAGCCACTCATGCTAATGGAATGTGGTCACCTGTAAACTGTAGAGCTTTAACCCCAATTTAAGACAAGTTGACCATTCATTATAAGTGAATGCCCTGGCTTTGGTAGAGGTGCGATTCCTTCCCCTGCTACTGACGGCTCCCATCCTTCACGAAACATTAACAGTCGGGGTTTCATGGCGAATAGAGCATGCTAGCCGTGTTCTTTTTCTAGATTCAACCATTTGACGTGTTTTGTGAAACATTCAAGCCTTGGGGACTGTGCGTTTTTCTCCAGTCATTGAGGGGAATCTGAAGTTTAATGCTTGCTTCTTCAATAAAACCTCGTGGCACAGTTGACCACGGATTGCCCTAATAAGCTAACGCCGAATGCGCCTTCATTACGTCAACCTCTTTAAATGTTTGACAAATCATTTATGGGAAGTGGCGCTTACCCTGATGCGACTTCATTACGGAGAAGTTTTTCCAATAATTTTTTACAAGCATGCCATCACTATTAACATATTTTGTACAACATTGCAATTTGCATGCTTATATATAATCTATGTACTTATAATCATTACAAATTGCATTAATTTTTGTAGCGCAATAAATTTCCAGACATTGGCGTGCCGTTGTGAGTTGGACCTTACTATCCTGAGTGTTGTTGTTCACTTTTTTAGCTTGACCTTATAATTTGTGCATTTTGCTCCTTGAGGAGGAGATTTCAACGATGAGATTGGACCTGACTTGCTTCTGAAGTAGAAGTATTGTAATCCAACCATATTTGCGTTTTTTGTGGTAGTGACATAATAATCATCTATTTAGAGATTCAAGACCGACATTCCGAACGCCTTTAGGGCTTAGAGACCGCCTCAAGAAGCGGTGCTGGGGGTAAACTCAAACTCGGCGAAACTCGCCTTTGTAGGTGGTCCTGAATGTAAATTCATGTCCACCGACTACCATTTACAAAGCCTGGTAAAGTGAACATGCTTTATAGGTTTATTTATGTGTCTTCTCAATCAACACAAACGCGATCTATTTTTGGGTAATTATCGTTGGCGGAGCTCAGAAAGCCTGTATTATGTCACTTATGAACAATTAATTAAATCAGGGGCCTGGTCTTCTCCGAAGAAAACCTGCAAATTAACGTTACCACAAACTTTTCAAGAATCTGAAACAAATAGTTTACGTTTTTTGGCTAGCCTTAAATGCCACGAGTTTCAAGCATTTTGAATAGTCTTATTCGTCCAGGGAAGATGACGTTGGTCTGTACAACTACACGGAGTGTAAAATTGTGCTACTAGAATGAATGGTCGGTTTTTTATTCAGTGTTTCTCGGAGCTTGAAACCTTACTGTACATTGCTTTTAGAATACACATCTATCGGAATAGTACAGCATTTAGGATAGCTATGTATGTAAAACCTTTGCCGAAAGCCCATTTTCTGCTAATCCACAAAGCACGTTCTATTAGTATTGATTGTCCTCTGTTGGGTCTACTTAGTGAGGCCTATGGAAGTAGCGGATTTACTTGCTAGTAATATACCCTCAGCCTTAATTACACTTGACTTAGCACCATAAATTCCGTTTTTCCAAAGGCTAATTAGTATTTGAGTACCTACATTCGTGAACTACACGTGCCCGTCTCGTCTGGTTTGGTGATTAAGGTTGCTAGGTCTGTACTTCCTCATCCCATTCTCTTTCGATTAAGGTGAAATTGTGAGCATCCTTCAAAAAACCAGCCCAACGTGGTGGATAGGCGAGGCAGGGGGAAATTGTGGACGATTTCCGGTGGCCAACGTGGAGGAGTTCTAGTTGCGGATGTACCCTCAATTCATCTAATATAGATCTACATTCAGCCCCTTTTTATCCACTCTCTTATTTGCATTTTAATGGCAACACACGTCTTTATGTTTGTTTGCTTCTTGTTCTAGTTTTTTTGTTAGGAGTCTTCTTTGAAATGCTAACAGAAAGACTAACGTAGATCTCTTTAAATAAATTCATATTGCCTTGTGGTGAATGTTGGTGTTCTACCCAACCTGTTGGTGTATTCTGGTAAGGGTGACAGCCTTGCCACCTCATAAACTTAATTCAGTGTTGTAGTGGTGATTTGCCGCTAAACCGTGGGCAGCGCATTGTTGCCGTTAGTTGTTTGAAGCCATGGTAGCGACGCATCGTGTCGTTGGCAGTGACAGTCGATTAGGTTTTTCGGTGAGATCGGCTGTAATTGTGCTCTGAGAATAAAATTACAGACCTAGCGGCTGCCCTGAGTTAGGGCAAAGGAAAAATTGAGAAAAACGCCAACTGTACGAAAACGGGGTATAGTCATTTCGTTTCAATCATAGAATTTAAACTTGAATAATGGACTTATTTTGCTGCTAAATACACGCCCAAAGGTCCAGTGTTGCTTCTTAACTGCAGTTAAAATTCCAACAAATTTGGCGTCCTTGCGCAAATTAGTCCTCTCCAATTAAAGTCAGCCTAAAACCAGCCAGCTCCTATGTTTGCTACTTTGAACAAGCCTACATTTGAGAGCATGAAGCACACTACTGCTCGCGTTCAATAATCCGCACCGATGGTGAACACTTGGTAAGACCGACCCGAAAGAATGTCAGTTTGGTGCTGTGTGGTGCTCGCTCACACTGATCATTCGCCACTACGCGGCCAAATCACTAGTCTGAGATGCTAACTTTACTCGCTGACTATGCATTCCTGTTGCACACGAACGAGTAAGCCTGCCAAAAGGTGTGGAGGGTTGTGTGATGTGGCATAGACTGCTCTCTAACTATGCAAAGGAAACGCCCATGGCTGTTTATTATTAACATGATCACGCTTACCAAGCCAGTCTTGTTCAAGAAATGTGACTTCTGCAATTGACAGGGTAAGAGCATATGTATGGTCTTAAACTCGAGTTCAAAGTTACATTGATCAATGCCAATTGGGTACGCAGAACCGGTTCACAGCTATCAGCACCGTTATCCATGGTGCAATAATCAAAAAGCAGTATGAATTCAATGGCTTTGTTATTAAATTTGTTCATGTATCAATGTCAGATTTGAGAAGAGAAAACTGGTAAATCAAATTTTGGCATTCAGAGGGCACACCTGACAGAGCGGTGGTGGATATTAAGAGCGAACATGTAGACAAAAACAAAGAACCGAAGTAGCGAAAGAGCAGGGAGAACTTAAAAAACAAAGTTTTGGAAACTGATTTCGCTTTGACGTATATATGTGGCAAAATCGGCAAAATGCAGTGATGGGGAAGTGCTAGGATGGTGGGGGCATTAAGCGCTTTAAATGAGCAGTTGGGTGCCGGGGCAGTTTACTTCCATGCCCTTATCCGAAAAATGAATGTCACAGAGGGTTGCCGATGGGTGCACCTTGAGACCCGCAGCCTGGAGACGCTCTTCTCCGGTGCCAGGGCTCGAACTCGTTCCACTGCTCGTCCTCAGCCAACGAACCCACTCCAATGGCTCATCAGTGGGAACAACATTCAGACCCTGTAGACTGCCGGTACCACCACCACGACCGACTGTCTCGCGTTCTAAAGAGACACAGCATACAACACTAAGCGATGTATGACAAAAAATCCATTGATAAGCGTTACATAGATCGTTCTACAGAGAATAATTTCTGATGCTCCACAAAAACGCTGAGTTAGCATAGGTTTCAGGAAGCAAATACATTAGTAAAAATGGCGTATTTGAAGTCGTCGTTAAATTCTAATACTTCCAAATAACGAAGGAGTTAGCACGCCGTAGCTATGGGACCTGCATCAAAGGGAAAATCAGCAGAGGTAATTTCCATGACTTAGTTTCTTTGGCATTCACTAAGTATTCCCATTATGGTTTTCATGAAAATTGCTTTGTAGAAATTTTAACTCATGAAAGTGTAAAATCAACAGTTAATATCAAGAAAGCTAGCTTTTGGCCCTTACATTTAGAAATTGAGACCAAGCATGGTAATTTTGTTTAGCTATACGACCCGAGTAAATAAACAATGAACCATGTGAATGATACAAGGGGAAAACGATGAGCACATTGTTCCTATGTCATATGGAAATGGTGTTTTTACTAATGCTTCACCCAAAACGAAAATTGCGTTCACGTTCCAACAGTGCAACCCCAGATATGCGTTACGTAAGCAAAGGGCAAATCACCTTCGAGTGGCCACTTCGTGACACCAGCGATCAGCGCCTCGCCAGTAATGGGATGCAGGCATTCCCCAGAGAGCACGTAAACACGAGCCCGGACCTGGGTGAAGAACTGTGCAGCCATTTCGAAGGGCACGGAAACAATGTAACCGGGGACCCAGACCACGTCGAGGTAAATCGGCGCTCCAGGAGGCAAGCTATCAGGTGCCTTAGTAGTGGCAGGGCTTGATGACATCTTCAAACTTGCAGCTACAAAAGAAAGACCAACTTTAGGTGACTTCAACTTCCTTTCCTCCCAAATCGTCATTAGGTATTCGAGAATTCAAACCCTATAGAAGTTTTAATTAGTAAGGCTTTTGAGGGTATAATACCACCTCGCCCGAATGCTCCTTGAGTTTATTACAACATTCATCTTTTACAGACTCACTGCTGTCAATAAATTATACTAGAAGTTTTCCCGAATACGAATGTTCAAGAGCTACCAATACATCACCAAAAATTACGAGGTCACCGCAGGTTTTTTCGTGAAACCTAAACTAAATGTTTGTTATTGACATCCTGAACGCGAAAAGACACCTCCGTTCTAGACATGAACCATAAATTAAAGTGAAAAACAACTAGTACTAAAACCGAGAAATCGAAAATAAAGCTCACCAGCGGTGGGTCGTCTGGTACCGTTGATGGCAGTTCCTGGTCTTAGGTGAGCTGAAGAAGAAAAGACGACTGCAAATTAGGGAAGGATATGGGAGCATGTCGTCCAAAACGCCACAATTATTTAACCTGAAAACCTATGGGTTAACGCAAAAATTTGTACCCGAATCGAAGGCAAATAAAATACAATACTTTCCCACGAAAAATGCATTGATGAAATCCATAACACACTCGCCGTAATTACACACAACCGCCTCCCACTATTTTGCACGCATATGAATTCTCTCTTTGTAGTTATCGAATTCGTTCGCCGATTTGTCACGTTGCTAAACAATACCATTTTTGTCATCCTCAGCCATGTTGTGATCCAAGAAGGTGCATTTTGTTGACGAGTAATGAGGCATATGGCCTTGGAAACACGGTGCGGTTTGGGCTCTCCTGTTAAGACGTCTAGACTTCCGAAGTGCACCTTAGATGCTTATATTGGCAAAGGTTTGTTGATTTGCCGACATTTAGTCTCTCGTCCGTCTCTTGAGTGGTGTTATACGCTAAATCACGGGAAAGTCCTTGTCAGTGCCGAAAGCTCACCCAAGTCTCCATTTCGGAATCAACTATGCTGCCTCTTAAAACTTTTCTTTGCAGTTTTAACACTAATTCCTAGTTTAAATCATATAAGTTAACATGCCACGAAGGTAATTTTTTATTTATCGTCTTCAATATTAAGCCTGCATACTGGGTAAGTTAAATAAACCCTAAGGCTGTGTTGATTCACGACGCATTCAAATAACTGTCACTTAGTAATATGCCTGTAAAAGAAACATCAGTAGTTAGAAGCGTATGCTTCCGAATGTATTAGACCTTACTCTTTCGGATTCACCCTGTCGGTTGGTCCGATCCTGTAGAATTTAAAGGCTTCAACAATTTTCTTCGAAACAAACTCTTTTGGCCTCATGGAATCCCACTATTTGTCCCTTACGATCTCTGGCACAAAGACAATCAGATTTAACGGAAAACGGAAGCCAAAAATCGCTCGAGTGAACCACATTCTTGCGGTGAAAGCAGATTATTAGAAGTTGATACTTACGCGGTGTCGATTTCAGGCCGCCGAGGGAGCTCGGGGCTGGCATGCCTTGTGGATGGCCCCAGCTGCTGAGAGGATCGAATGTGATGCTATCGACTGGCTCACCGGCGAATGCAGCAGACTTGGATTCACTGCCACCCCCCTGGGTGTCGTGGCCATTCGCGAACTCACCCACGTGGCCACAAGGCGCAGACTCCTTGCATGGTGAGACATCACTGCTGTACCCAGGTTCTCCTGCAACACAAGCAACTAACATTAGGAAGGCGCGACACCCATCTCAGTCCTAACGTTCACCAAGAACGCGGAAAATTGATTTTTGGGTCAAGTAGGTTCAGTTTTATGTCAAGTACACGGGAAAACAGTACACTCGTCGTGCACACGTCAAAGTTGCCCTACTACATTTGTGAGCAAATACAATGCATATGTTGCGATGCATAAAAACGACAAACACTTCAGGATCCCACCTTGCTGATGGGCAGTCACGGGATGCAATGGAGTCATTTTTTTGCATTGCTATAATTTTTCACCCAGGAGAAGACAATATTAGGACAAACACTTACGTGGGGACGCCTCAAATCCATGACCTCCAAATTCGTCTACATTTTTCCCACAATTATCCCCAAACGGATTTGACAATTCTTCCGGAGTGTGTGCGAGTAAAGCGGAGTCCCCGAAAGAATTTGCAGGTAGCTCAACCGTCTGACGTGGATTAAACAGGAGTGGATGCTGACTTGAGAAACCTGTGCTGACTGGTGAAGTGGCCATCGGCAACTCCTCGCCCGAATGAGCCTCGGATTCCTTCGAAGAAGAGACAAGGTCGGGAATGAACCCGGGAGGCGGTGGGGAGCCAGCGTGAATGACCGAGTCATTGGAAGCCTCAGAAGACGGGCTGATGAGCCTAAAATGAAACACCACATTTAGTTGAAAACCCACACTTGCCTAGGCCAATCAGACCACAAAAATTTTTAAATAATAAATTTCTATTGCCAATAAAAATTATTATTCCACATAAGTGGCTATTCAGGCTTACCGTTCCTCTGAAATCGGGGGTTGATCTGTAAGGTTTTCCATGAAACCGACATGAGGCGATTTCAGAACGTCCTCATCAGTTGTGGAATCCGCTTTTTGACCAACACATTTGGCTTGCAATTGGTAGAGCGTCTCTGCGTGGATTGGAGGCATGTCCTCAGGGGTGCATTCGGTTGAATCCACGCGGTCCACCACTTCTTCGATGGCATTAAAACCCCCGACGTTGACTTCGTGGACTGGAAAGTCCTCCTCCGCATCGGCTGCCATTGAAGACGCCTTCGCAGATTCCGAGGGTCCAGTGCAATCCGGTTTGCTTGAGTCCGAGAACGTTAAGGACTCAACTTTTTCCTCATCAGACAATTTTACAGGAACCGCAGCATCCGGTTCAATACTCTGGCTGACAGCACAAGTAGAAAATTTGGGGTCCGCAGGAGAGACCTCGGACACGTCAGCGACTTCGACGGATTTATCAAAATCAGCATGAGTGGGAGAACCGGTTAACTCGCAAGAACCCGACAGCCCAGCCCCTGCCTCAGGTTGCGGCATTTCAAACGCCTGCGGTGTGGGTGAAGTGGAAAAATCCATACCAACCGGAGAGTGCGCTGTGCAAGGCGACTTGGAATTAAATTTACCAATGGCCTCGTGGGGTCCAATTATTTCCGAATCTTCAAGCTGTTCATTTTTGGGCGAAACCGGAAAGTCTACATCCACTAGTTTCGAGAATCCAGTGTCACGAGACTCAGAAATTCCTACCTGAGAACTCGGAGATTCTACATTATCAGGTGAATTCGCATGCTCCAAAGCCTCTGGAGTCGCTGCACTATGAGGAGACTTAGGTAGTCCAAATGATTCATGCTGTTCAACACAAGGTGAGAATTTCAAATCTACTGGAAATTGAACTTTTGTCGATGATTCTTCAAACTCCATGTCAGTTGGGTCTGTGTGATCTGGAGACACCGGGAGTATAACTTCTGATGGTTTTTGAACAGGCGGTGATGCAGGTGCTGTTTCGCCCATAAAAAGCTCACGTTCTTTATCATCTTGGGCCATCGTAAAAGTCGCTTCCTGATGGAAATCAAGGGAGTTTGAAATTTCATCGTTATCAGCAACAGGCTCTGACGATTTTGAAATACCACGCGCAGACTGGTGACTAGAATCTGGAGATTCCACAACACCTGAATCGACTGCAGAATACACTACGCTTTGTAACCCAGATTTGTCAAGGGTAAAACTATCTGATTCTAACGCCTCTGTTGTCTTATGAACCTCAGGCGGCTCGACACAAGGCGACGCTAAAGAATCTGTGTCCGGTGAGAGTTGACTTAAAGCTCCCGACTTGTCAAATGTTGGTTCCGATGACATTGCGGTGGTTTCATGATGTTCGAAATTCACTTCAACTGGAGACAAGGCAGGCTCGGGTGACTGTGACATGCCGAAGACATTTGAATGCTCGTTTACGCCTTCAAAAGGCCTTTTAATCTCCGGAACTTCACCTGATTGATGATCTACTGATAAAGCTTCCACGTCCGGAGTGTCTGGACACTCAGTTTCAGTGTATGGTACATTGGTGAGGGTTGTCGAAATGGCAAAGTCATCTGTAGCCACAACACCTGAATCAACTGTAGAATGTACAACGTTTTGCAAGCTAGAGTTGTCAAGAGTAAAACTATCTGATTTTAACGGCTCTGTTGTCTTATGAACCTCAAGTGGCTCGACACAAGGCGACGCTAAAGAATCGGTTTCCGGTGAGGATTGAATTAAAGCTCCCGACTTGTCAAATGTTGGTTCCGATGACATTGCGGTGGTTTCATGATGTTCGAAATTCACTTCAACTGGAGACAAGGCAATCTCGGGTGACTGTGACATGCCGAAGACATTTGAATGCTCGTTTACGTCTTCAAAGGGCTTTTTAATCTCAGGAACTTCACCTGATTGCTGATCTACTGACAACGTTTCCACGTCCGGAGTGTTTGGATATTCAGTTTCAGAGCATGGAACATTGGTGAGGGTCGTCGGAATGGCAAAGTCAGCTGCAGCTGACTCTTTAGGTAATATCTGATCAGCAGTCGAATCTCCAAAATCGCCCAAGTTTTCTAAAGAATCGCCCACATAAGAAGGCTTCTGCAGTTCTGCCTCACCAGATTTCATGTTTTCCGAATCACATTTAAATGGTGGAATAGGCGAAAATTGATCGTCTTTGGGAAAAGCCTCACCAAAATGTTCATCTGCTGGGAATTTTGGGCTTTCAGCATTTCCTGGGGTTCCATGGACCACTTTCAGAGCCTCTAATTCGGCTGAATAATGGCCATTAGGTGAGTGAACATCTGAGTTCTCTGGCATCTTGGAATAACTAAAGTCAACTGATGAATGCTCTAGTTTTGGAGAATCATCCAGTTCGTGGACTTTAGAGTGGTCAACTTCAATACCAGGGGCTTCGAATTGACGAGATTCTGGCGTGTGAAGAGCGTCGTTTTCAATTGGATTTGTATATCCATATTCGTGAGTGGGTATATGATGTCCATCACCTAAAGCCTTCGGAGGTTCTGGCGAAAAATGTGAGATTTCTGAAGATTTCGATAATTCAACGCCTTGTGGTGTTAATTTTTCAAGTTCTGGTGTGAAATCACCCATTCCTTTGGGAGAACTTGACAAGCCCAAACAAGGCGGGAAGTGTTGAAGTTTTTCGGCTTGTGAAGGAGACTTAACGTCTTCGCTTCCAGGTTTAGCTTCTGGGGACTTAAGGAAGTCGATATGTTGTTCGCGATCTTGAGATGGCAATTTCTTTGACTGTATATCCGAAAGACTTTGAGCAGCCCCTCCATCTGGTTTTTCAGCCTCGGAAAGGTTTGTCTCAGATATACCTGAAGGACTCAATGCCTCCACGTCACCAAAGTGATGCACAATATCTTCGTCATGCGGACGGTCAGGGTGGGTTTGGTCTTCGAAGGGCATTGCAGGTTTTGAGGCATCAACAGGAATATCGGTGGCCAGTGTTTTCGCCTCAGGGACCTCATTTAACTCCTCCATGACCGTCTTTTCACCAACCTTGCGTCTTGGAGGGAGATTAGACGGGCGCCCGGCGACGCTATACATAATTTCGTGGCCAGGTTTTGTTGCGAGGGTCTTGGTGACTTTCGCTGCATGTGCGGAGAGTTTAGCTTCAGTCTTGGAGGGCGTCGAGCGCTTTGCGGGCACAGGCTCTGTCGGCTTTTTCGACACGTGTGTGGCTTGCGGACCGTGGGGTGATGCAGTAGCGACGGTGGTTCGTGGCTTAGGCACAGAAGGGGCGGACGAGCATTGCTGTGATGAATTGGAAAGTCGGCTTGTGGCAGTCCCCGGACGACTTTGAGGGGTCAGTTTAGAAGACATTGGCCTCGTATTTGCCGAAGCTGACAGTCTCGCTGGAGGCGTAGACTTGGTTGGCACTTTTGACGGCGGTGTCTGTTTCGGTGGGGTCGCCTTGGTGGGAGCCAGTCGTGGTGGTGTAGGTTTGGTGACAGTCGTAGGTGGAACGTGTTTGATGACTCCGCTAAAAGGTAGGTAGTGAATTATGCTATGCTCAAGTTCTTTCGGTGTGAAAAGTTAAGTAAACAGTTTTTTTCTTCACATAAAACAATTAAGCAAGTTTACATTACAGTGTGGTGTTCAGAAATGGAAAACGTACATCCGAACTCTGGCAAAATAAGTGACGTAAACTACTTTCACTTATGATGCTGCATTAATGAGTAGATTATGCAATTCTGGTCTAAAATTGCAGTCAATTCCGCTGCGTTTCTCCAGTCACATGATCTTTTCAAACACACCCATAAGGTGAAGAAACAAAACCAGTGCAAAAACTACTCATATCCCGTTGTTGTAGTAATGAATGAATCCACTGTCTCCCAAGAAATGTAACCCTGATTTTCACTGATCGCGACTTAAATTTGGAGCTACCCTGCCAGGGTTTTCGCTAGTTTCTAGGTGAGGAACTTGGAGCATTGACTTAGTTTATGTCCGAAACAATTAAAAAGACGCGGGAAGGCAACTTTTTAATTGCAAACTCCAGGGAATTTCGTAAAAAAACGGGCAGTAAAAAACAAAAAATGACCGCATCAAAATACATTTCGGTTCAAAATCAAAGGCTAAGCTAGTGTGGCAATAAACTCGTGAGGATATTAACATAATTTTGACTGTAGATAAAATACGCGCAATAAAAAAAGAATAGCAAAATAAACTTCCAAGTTCCAATTAAGGCTGTGTAAAAGCATTTTACAAGAAAGAGAAAGGTGTGGCAATTGTTTTGAGTTCGCACCTTACTTTTATGCTGTACACAACAAAATCGAACTAAGTAGAACTACAAAATGTCAAGTGGTCGTGTTGTTTAACCAAGTTGATCCCACAGATTCTTACTTGGCGGGCTTCGCAGAAGTCTCGGCAGCAGATTTGGTAGTTCTCGTAAGTGGCTTGGCCGTTTGGGGCTTGTGGCTCACCTCCGCAGGACAGACGTCGGCGACCTTTCGGAGCATCCGCACAACACCCACCAGACTGCCACGTGCTGTCGACTCGACTACATTCGAAGCTGGTAGGAAAAGACGCAGGGGCTTAGCTTTTGCAGAAGACGGTTTCCAAATCAGCAGCAGCCCCACATTCAGGCCCAGAGGCTGTAGAACAAGTTCCCCAACTCCGATCTTGTAAAAAAGACTGGTCTTGTCTGGCAATCGGTCCCCAGAGATGGTTGCAGGGGGCAATTGATGGTGGCGCTGGGGACCCCCGAATTCCTGCAAGGTGGGTGGGGTGAGGAGGAGCGGGGACTCGGTCTCGGGGTCGCCGGGCGGGGGGGTGAAGTAACAACCAAGCCAAGAAGCACAGTACGAGGTAGACACGGCGTTTACAATGTACCTCTCGAGAAATTTGTAGCTTTGAATGCTCGCCGCAGACCAGTCCGGGAAAAGAACAGCATCGAGGCTGGAAAGGAGACAACGGACTACATAAAGTCGTGCGTTTGTGCTTTTGTTTGGGAATATACCTAATGTCACGTCAGACATTAAGACGAATTTCAAAGTATGCCTACAAAGCAGCAGTTTAATCAGGGACAAACTCCAGTGTGAAAAGAATTACAACGACAAGACATACCAAATCGTAATGTCTACCTATAAGTAACCTTAGTCAATACAGCTACGCTAAAAGTTAAAATGCTAAACAGAGATCACTGCTGCTCCAATTAAGCCAAGGATTCACAGATAAACGAACACCGGAGGAAACGAACTGCCTTCTTAATCCCAATACGCAAGAACGATTTCGAGCAAAATAACCCTAGCGGATCCCACGAGAATCTGAAATAACCCGTTTAGAATCTGACAGTAGATGTAGATCCCTCTTGTGTCCCTTTCCTGATTTTATTTATCTGTTCAACTACCTAAATGCCACAAAATGACAAACTTTCAGGAATAGAAAATAGTAAAAAATGCCAATAGAGTAAGTTTTTCTTGATAATCCTCTTCTAACTAATGACTAAAAATCGGAATCAACGGTTAAAACCGAAACTGCCTTGAAACCGAGTTATTGCACGCACAAAATTTTAGCAACTGTTAATTGTGGGGCGCATAATTGCAAGGGCAGTTATTTTCACTAGTCTACTCACAATTCACATGGCTGTGGGCAAGTTTGGAGAGGCGAAATTAATGGTGGCATGTAATTTGCATAGCCGGACCGGATGCACATGGCAGGGACGATACGCGGACGTTCAAGGTTTTTGTTTTCGACGTAAAATCATCACCACACCTACTAAACTTGTTCATCGTCTTTCAGAGAATGTGATAAATAAAAATAAAACGGCGAAACCTCGAACAGAATCTCGTGGTTATGAAATCTTACAGAAATCGCTGAAACTGTCGTAAATTATATAGCCTTAAGCATAATCCCCTGTCAACAAACTAAGGCCTGAAGTGGATATTACGCCAAATTTACGATGCCTCAAGGTAATTTGAGTCAAATCAAAAGTTCACATACAAATAAACACGTTTCAAAAACTGATGGTTGAAAGAGGCTAGAAAAAATGCTAATTTTGCTGCTTTGGTTCAAGCCAACCATTCGCAACTCACCGATCAAGACTTTTAACCAGTTCCCACCACTGCGGAGGCCGAGTGGTTGAAAAAGCCGAGCCTAGCAACACATTGACGCCTTCGACAACAAACAGACCGCATGCTTGTGGTTGCACCCCACCTGGACCACTTGGGAGCAGGTAGAGGGCAGGCGGGGCGGGTTTGAAGGACTTTTGCACCAACTTGTAGTCCCCTTCAACAAGGGGCTTGTGGGACTTCGAGTGGTGCTCCCAATGCAGGTCGGCCATTTCAGTGCTGAAGGCAAGCAACGCCTCATAGGCTAGAAAAAAAAACATCACAAGAAGTTACAACCGTTCCTAACTGTCATTGTCACCGCCAAACACTTAATCAACCGCTAGTCATAGTTTTCTCGTGAAACTATGAAACTTGAAAGCCCACAGCTTAATATGTCAGCTTGTAATGTCATAATATTTAAGGGCAACTGACGCATTCCTGAATCGGTGCGCAATGAGAATGCTATTTTGGTTTAGTTGGATTTCTTTGAGGATTTGAAAATTCTGATCGTCAATATCGTTCCATCAACAGCGGCGAATCACTGATGCCTTCTAACTATCAAAACAAGTGAAACAATTTGGAAACTATTATCTCCACACAAAAATACCCTCACTAAATTAATTCTGTGATACTTTTAAGTGAAATGCCTTCTAAAATGTATTTGGCTGAAGAGGAGAAAGGCATATTGATGTTTGCACAAGATGGCGCTATCCATGGGAAGGTTGAAACATGAGGTGTTGGGGTGGCAACAGCGCTTGGATTCAACACGAGACCGCGCTTCATGCGCCTCTTTCATAACGCATGGGGCTATGAATCAGCCGAATGGGCAGCCAATCGCGGAGCAGCTGGCCGTTGCCAAATGTGGCAGGCACGACAAGAGACGGTGACGATGCAGCATGCATGCAAACGTGCACACACGCACAGGCCGTGGGCATGTTCGTTCGTCTGTTTACCACCTTCCACACCAAAAATCGCGCGTCATCGTTTAGTGGAGGGCTTGCGGTGAAATAAACGGCCAAAATGGGCCTAGCTGCAGTAATGGAAGTGGCTTTTTCTCGTGTTTAAGTATGAGGAACTCAAACATAAGATGAATGGTGGCCGAGTCAAGGCGTATAATCGTGCGACGAAGGTTTTCCTAGCAATTGTACATCTGCGAAGGGAACGTGCGAATTAAATGCTGAGAACTACCACACACTACAGGGACGCAAGGCGGAGAAAACAAACCCAAGATAAATGAGCGTGTGCTAGTGAAATGGCTCCGCCTACGCGAGCACACGCAAGATAGCCGTACGCACTGCAAGAATTTGAGTGACAGACCCGAGCCCGCCTAGTTCACACGATTCAAACGCCGAAGAACTAGATACGATACGAAAACAGACCTGTTGATTTCTTTCCTGAGTCATCACCTTGATAGGCGGTAGATTCCCCTTTTGTTTTTAATCAGCGAATTCAGCTCACAGGAAAGTAAATTTGGATAGCTAAAAACGTCATGCAAATATTAAAACAGATGATGATATGTGGGTGAAAATTTTGGTTAGGTGGCGGATAAAACTTTTGCAGTTCTTACCAACAAAAAGTAATCTGGACTCGTCACGGTGAAACAAGGTGCTACTTCTGTTAGTTTATCCATCCAGAACAGTCGTCAACATCCACGACTTAATGGATAACACTATAGCCGACTGACAATGCGGACTAGAATTTCACAAGAAACAATGATTTTCCAATGAGTACACTAGATAGCGGCTCATTATACAAGTCTCCAAATTCATATGCTGTTGTTAATAAGCTGGAAGAAGTTCGTATTGAGTCACTACTTTAGGCACATGATTAAGGCAGAAGGCAAATGTGTGCAGTGATTTGTCACCGTCGTAGCATGTGCGACGCACCCAACAACCGTCTTTGCTGAAATACCTTAGCAAGTCATCAGCACCCTGGAGACAAACAGGCGCGCTGAGTTATCATCCGTGGCACGAGCCAATCAGGGCCGAGCGTGGGTGGAATAGTCAAGCCACGGCTTGGCTACCAAATTTGGCTACCCAATGACTAACCCCTCGTGCTTCAAACAAAGGCCTGCTTTGTGGAGTTGTTTGATCAACAAAGTTTTGGGTGGGAGTGGCGTATGATTGATATTCAAGAAAAACACCGAATGGCAATTAGAGGTTAACTTTCGTTCTAAGGCAATCAAAGCTGCATTACCCACTTTGCTTTATCGCTGAAGGAAAAAGCAAAAGAGAGAGACCGAAAGGTCTTACTACGGCTGAAACACAATCTAGGACATTGCAAATTGGACCGGAATGCAGCATTAGCAGATTGCCTCACTGCGTCTCATCATGGAAATGCCAAGCTGGCACAAGTCCTAGATGCTTCCCTAAAAGCCCCATCTGCTTGGTAGCAGACACGATGAGGCCGATGGCAGTTGATTTGCTCTTTTTACTTACTCTTGTTATACTGTTTGATGCCGCTAGGCCCAGGTATACACTTACGGCACGTGTGCGCAAAAATCCATTGAATTGTGCAATAAACAAATTATGCAGACCGCATAGGCTCGGTAATATGAGAAACAAAATTTCGCATTGTAACCCCTTTTTCCAAATGCAACTGCGACACTAAATAATGCGCCTCAGGAACCACTTGAACTAAATAGGTTCTATGAGGAGAGAGAATACAACGGTTCGATCAGGTCGGTCGCTTGTGAGTGCAGTCACTGAGAACGATGGCATGGGAGACGAAGGTTCCGAGCACAGCCACTGTGACGACACAGAGAACAAGCGAAACTCCGAGCACTTACATGTGGTGGGTTGGTGCCCAGCTAAGAGTATGCCGTTAGCTCGCCACGAAGCCTCAGTTTGCAGTTGCACTGCAACCCTGCGGGACTTGGAGAGCATCACGTAGTTGGCCTTGGCCGTCGGCCAACACGTCTTCAAGCCTGCGCTCGGCGTGCAAATGTTTATTTGAATTGGACGTTCTCCCGTAGGCGCAGCCATCAACTTTTGTATCTCCGGTTGCCATGTCTATCAAAAAGAGAAACGGAGGGAATTAACAGGTGAGGTGAAAAGTAAACCTGGGCCAATTCAAGTCTGCCCCGTCGATTCTAGCGGTTTTTCTACATACGCACTCTCCACAGAAATCATTAACAGCAAATATATCACAAAATAAAGCAGCTCATTTTGATTGTGGTAAAAAAATGTCACGATTCCCACGAATCCGACATGATATTGACTCTACCCATAACGCCCGAGAGAAGGAATTCCCAGCATTCTTTAGCATTCTAAAAAGACACTAATAGGAAAAACATTATCTGCAGTAAGCGCATCAAAAGGGTTCGATGCGCTTACTGCAGATAAAATGGTGCGAATTACACAAATGAGTAATTTCCCCAGCATTTTCACAAGTGAATGTGGGATTTTTAAACGTAGTTCTAAGAGAGCATAGTTACTTCAGCCCCAGATAAATAATTTGTAGTCAAAGCGTCAATACCGAATCTAGAAAGGCAGGATTCTTGATGAATCCGGCGTAGTGGCTCAATTAATCAAAAAAACGTTACGGAGAGTTCTAACAAGATAAACCAGCCCCGCTTACATCATAAACACCAGCTTTTTTCTTAAAAAAAAATACGAAATAAACCAAAATTTGAAAGCTTTTCGTACTGATGCAGTCTCCGAGTCAAGCCAAATTTTCAGCTGCTCCCCAGAGAAGGTCGAATCAGCGAGTATCCATTCGCCCGAGGAGTGCAGAACTTGGCCCGCGTACACAATTGCGATTGTCGATCCTGGACCGGCCTCCACAGCCTCCGCCACGGTTTCCTCAAAGGCTAGCTGGAATTGCCGCAATTCCGGCTGGAAGAGAGTGCGCATTGTACAACCCGAAGATAGCGTTCGAATAACTGCTGATCCATCTAAAAAGCGTATTTTTTTATACTGTTGATTAACACAAAAACACCCGATTCGTTGAAACAAGCTATTCAAGGCTACTACCACCACTACAAACTTAGAATTATAAGAAAGACAAAAAATGAATCACATAGGTATTAATCCTTAACAATGTAGTTCTACACATTACCATCCAATTTAGCCTGGCATCGGGCAATTCAAATGTCTAATCCTAGGTTTGGAAGTGACTAGGCAGATTGGAGACTGCGAAATTATGATATGTTGACACAAAAGGCACGAAAACTGCAAGTGGTACCGAAAGTAATATTGGGCTTCCATGGGACTGTGATGTACCGCATTCATTGTCAATTTTCAGAGTCCAAGACACCTTAACCCACCCTTAGATGCTGAAACCTGATCGCAACAAATCATATTAGCCATGACGCACAACATACCTTGAAGTATATAGTAATCGTTAGTTAATGCAGAAAAGCTGTCCATATGAATGGTTAACAGATAAATTATTCGGAAACCCGTCAAACGCTGAAGTAAATCAATTAGTAGCTCAGATATTTTGAGCGAATAAGCTTATTGCCAGAAGGCCAAGAGTGAGATTGAGTTAGTTTTTCAGCCAATCGTAATCATACTAGAAGAAAAACACCATTTCGGAGCAAGAGAACGGTCTCTAGGATGAATCCTCGAAAGGTCCCATAAATCGATGCGTTCAATTTAAGACAAATTAAACTGATGCCTTATTGCCTCAGCAGTGGCTCCAGGATTCTCCAATTTTATCATTATCATTATACAAAAGACAACTATTGCATTTTCGTTGACAGGATGTACATAAGGAATTTGGTTTAAGCCATCGTACATATGACAAAGCTAGGAGACACGCTTCGGACGCCGAAGGCATGCACTGATTGGCCAGCGCAAAAGTGTCGATCATTATTGGCAATCTACCAATTAGGTTTCAGTGAATGAGGGCACGTGTGTGTGTGTGTGTGTGTGCGTGTTAAAGCCAGCCCGTGCATGGGATTCCTGAAATTTAGGAAAAGAGGAAAAGGAGGCACACGAGCATGAGGTCGTCAGACAGCACAGGACACTGACTGGCAAAACGGACTTAGGTGTAGCTAAGGCGTTTCCTGCACTAAAGGGAGGAAAAATTTCAGTCATAACTAAAGACCAGTAAGATGCTATCACAGGAATTCATATAGGTGCCCGATAATAACCATAAACCTAGCTACTAGGACGGACACCGGAGTCAACAGGCTATTTTAGAATTAATTCGTCATAAAAGTTTGTTGCAGAAGCACGCCTTTTTTGGAAGAGGATCGAGTTACAAAAGGCTAAACTATTTTCTGTAAGGCATATTAATCCTAAATCTACAAACTGGATTGATGGTATCGAAAGCTTTGAGAAAGGTTCAGCAAACGGTTGCAATTTCTGCGAACTCTTTCGATGAGGTATAAACGCTTGCTGTTCCGCAGCAAGCGTTTCAATGGTTTTCATTTTTATAAGAATGAGTGATATCTTCGTGTAGCGCTAGAACCATGCATTCAGGGTGCCAATTTTGTGAGGATCCAGCCAAGATCTGGTTACAACTTTAAAGCGTAATGAGAGCTCACTAAATTTCAATTTCCAAACATTAGCTCCATTGCCAAAGTGCGAAAAGAAACGCTTTATCTCCTGGTTCCCATGACGAGGGAATTGCTTTCGGAAGGAACCCTAATACTTTCTCAAGCAGATTAACAACCACGTAACAAAAGTTAGTAATTAGAAATGAGAAAAAATACGCGGCACAGAGCCTTAGGGGATAAATTTGCTGCTTTTAAAACTTGGGCTGTTCTGGCAGGTGGAGGAAAAGACACGATCAGAAGCGGCTCAATTTTGGATTAGTTACAATAGCAATTCTGCAGACAGACGGTAGCGGCTGGATCACTCCAAGACAGCTAAGGGACATTGTAAGTGATACAACAAAAGGGATTAGGTCGAGGCAATTACTACATTATGCTGTATTTGAGAACTGAAAAATAGCCGAAAAAAGTGTCAAATGTACGCGAAACACCGAAGCAGCACAAATGGTTTTGAAGGGATCGAGTTTACGAATCAAACGACCAAAAAGCATAAATTATTAATCACACCAACAGTTTGCACAACAGCTCTGTCTAACTTAAACAGCGACAATCAGAAAATAGCGGTTCTCTGGACCAAAGATAAAGAACCTAAAATGAAACTGATTTAGCACAGTGAACATGAGATTAGAGAAACTACAACAAGCCAAGTGTTCGATTAATGCTCCAGCAACACGATTCATTTATCGAAGGGAAAGCGATCTAACGTCTATGAATACGGAAAATGTCGCTGCTTTTGATTTGCAGTTGCCAAGCTTACAAGCTATGCCGATGGTTGTTAATTCGGGTGTTATTTGTTAGTCATTCAGCTCGTGTTAGGAACAAAGCACACATGCTTGCCACTAAGTTTCAACAATGCAGGCTGCCTTACTGCGTCTAGCCGCTACGCCTAATACTAATAAATAACGCATCGTTCAATCCAGGGCTGTATGCGCGCAAACGAGGGGGCCTAAATTTTCAATCTTAATGCGTTTTATCCTATTTACACTTACGAGAACGAGAACTTTACGTGATGGAGATTTAAACGACACCATAAACCTGGATGAAAACATAAGACCGAATTGATTTTCGACAGAGCGGCGTGCACGTGATTCTTACAGGAAACTGTTTATGATGGAGTATATGCAATAAGTTGGAAGAAACACGGTAAATTTATTTAAGAGCAGGAAGGACAACTTCCTGTATCGTCCCACGTTGGAGGGCGAACAACTAACCTAGGGATTGCTACAGAATAAATTACGGTTCAGGTAGAAGCTCCGGAAAAAAAGGTGGAAACAGTTAAAGCCTTTACGGAACAAACATATTGAACGGTCAAAAATAGGTCAAGCCACTGTCAAAACCAGCAATATCAATTCGTTAAGAACCCAAATGAAGCCTGGTAGATTCGGGAAAAATTACGATAGTGATAAAGTACCGGATTGGGTTCGGTCGTCAATGCAGGAATCACAGTGGGCACACAGCACAAACGCGAAAGGTCAGTACGGAGTGAGTCAGCCAAATGCATCACACGAATGCCATCGCGAATACCCACACAATTTAACTACAACTGAGTTTTCGTGTTTTTTTTCTCAAGATTAAAAGAGGTATGCACTTTATGGCACCCTATGGATCTAAATTGAATTAGAAAAAAAACACCCGCCGTTAAATGACCGACGTCCTTAAGAACACGCAAAATTAAGGGAATGCTAACGAATATAGAAACTTGCTACGACCCAGCTCAGACTGTAGTCTAAATGGCCACTATGGGCTCAAACGTGCAGTTTGATTAAAAAGTATAGGCTGAGCATTGTGAACACAAATTTAGTCCAGGTTTCGAATGCCGGGGATACACTGCGAGGTAAAGTAGACCCAAGTATCTGAGCATCTTGGCAGTTCGGTTTAAGGCGGGCCAATTAATACTACAAAACTACAGCGTCCGATAATGCAAACAAAAGTACATTCCATTAATGCCAACCTGAATAAAATTGAGACTAAAATAAAACCTCACGCGATCCAAAAGCTTTCGTTTAAGTACACATTGACCCCAAGATTTTAGGTATTTTAATTTTCTTCTACAGAACTATAATTCTGAAAGCAATTATGCATTACACCTAATAGAAAAAATCTGGAAAACAAGAAGGTATGAGAAGTCATAAGTAAATGCTATATGCTTTGTCCATTGAAAGTGTTACATAAGGAACCAAGGTAACGAGTAGTTGACAAGAGGTGAATGTTCTTTTCACCTTTGAGCGACTCGATATTTATGCTAAAACAGTGAAACGGTGTGAAACAAAGAGATCAGTGGACGCACAAGAACACCCAGACAGAAAAGTATGTTGCATTTACCAGATTTACGCAATATTTCATTAATTTTGTCTCCGGGGTCATGATGTTAGGGGAGATAGTGTGATTATTAAGTTCATTATCTAGCCTTGTATTTAGCCCCCTCGTAATAGGTCACGGGTGTGAGTCGCAATACCTCAAAGGCTGAAGCCGTCGTAGTCCTGGATGAAACGCTTTTGTGGTTTTTACAACTTAGGCCTAGTTTAACCAGAGGGATCGAAACAACACTTTATCCTTCCAAACCATCAGATAGAATCAAGGTTTTTTTTCAATAAACTTCAGACTCTGCAAAGACGTTCAATGAGGTCTTTGCCAGTTGATAGCTACACAACTGACTGGACATAAAATAGCTAAAAAAGTCCTTCCCACAAGAGTGCATCAGCTTGGGGACAGAAGCAATGCGTTGCTCCCTTGGTAGTATGCTAATAGCCTTCTACTGCGGTAATTGTACAACAGGGCAACAAGTAAACAACGCAAAATAATTGTGTTAAAGGCTATATGAACTACCTGGCTTATTGAAGTCTCACATACACAAAGGAGAGGACTTTAGGATTTGGGAGTGATGTAATGATTGAGTCGATATTAGGTTTGCAAAAACAAGACATATATTTCATGTTACAAATCTTATCGATTTTCATAAATCATCTGTTAGTGATTCATGACCACTGGTGTTGCTAGGCACCAGCCGAACGCATCGTTCTTTTTCCATAAAGTACAACTTGGATTCTAAACCTATGCGCAATAAAAACGTGGGATGATCCAGCAGTGACTAATTACATACCACAAATAGGAACGACAGTGAATCACCGCTGACAAAACGGTCACATTCCCCGTCCCGCCACTCATTCAGGCATTCATATGTAAATTAGTTCAAGATGGCAGCTACTCCTCCCCCCCGTTTAATCATGTAAGTTTGCTGAGAAAGTTGAGCTTTGTTTTTCTAAAGGCATTCAAATAATAAATGCAAAGTTACAAAAGGTAACTAAATTAGATAGAGGCCTTAGTGAGACTAGAATTGCCATTTCCTCTCTCAGTCTCGTCACTATTTAGAAATAGTAGATTTAAAGCTAATTGCTAATTGCCACCACTAACCAACCAGAAACAAAATATACTAAAAAACAGCCAAGCGGTAGATTTTACAACTGATATGTTCGTCAAAAACCACATCGGGTTTTCACAGCTACTGTTTTATGCTAGATGAAAAGGGGAAAAACAAATTCGCTCATGCAATGGACTTCACTTTTTGAGATCGATTGAATGTGAGAATGAGCAGTCAACTGGACATTAAAATGAGGGATAAGGACCTATTTTAAAGGTCTTAAAATGCAAACCACCACATAAACAGTAAATGAGAATCTTGAAATAATAACCGGCTTCATGCCTTTGTACAAAGAGGCATATTTTGTATGTGCTGCACCACAATAGAACAGATAAGCTTAGACATAATTAAAACTTGTGACAAGTAGCTACGTTAACTAAGTAATCTATTTACTAACAATGTAAAACATTCTGGTAAAAAAAGTTGCATTTAATAAAGCAAACAACTATGCATGAACACATTCTGCAGCGAATTCAGCAAAAACAAAGGAACAAGATTTTGGTCTGAATTCACAAAATCTAACAAAGCATAATAGGTAAAATGAACCATACAGTACGACAGTGCGTATGGCAGACTAGCTATTTAATTGCTAAGAGGAATATCAAGCAACTACACAAAAATAAATATCAAACGATCATTTTAAAAAGTAAAGACATTTAATAGTTAGTCATTGGAGCCCCTTATCCTCAAGACGCCGGTGTAAGACTTAACTCACACATGGTCTAGTTGGGCAAACACGAGACATACAAAATAGGAAATCACGTTCTAAGACAGCATTTCTGCAGGAAACGACAGGTTAGTAAATACATTCACAAATGATTGACGTTCCAGGGGAAATATTGGGGATTGTTTCAGAATGTAAATTACGAATGATAGCAAATATAAACAATTAAATATAAGGGGGAAACGACACCGAGAAACAATTGTACAATCTCTTTGATCACATTTATGGATGGAAAATCTTAAGGCACGTGAGACCAAGGATAAAAAACATAGTCCGCAAAAGAATAGCCTTGGATATGAAAGACAAGGTTCGAAAGGAAAAATAGCTCAAGGCAAACATTAAAAAAAACAACCCACATTTTTGAGTTTCCAATAAAGTTGGGGCTGGGTCAGTTGAAGTGGCAACTGCAGCGTCCACATCAGAAGCGAAACTTCCAAGAGCCGTAACAAGGCCTATATGAGGACAATAGATGATTTAAGAAACTGGGAGGACCAAAAGACTCTTTATCAAAATTGACCAAAAAATACGAAAGCAAGGGTAAAAATGATCTACCAAAAGTTCGCAGACAGAACATAGCCCTCATAGCAAAACTTCAAAAAACCAGATTTTGAGAATATTTAGTATTATTTTAGGAATCGTCGTCAACTAAAAAACTATACCTTACCATCATAGAACAACTTCTGAAATTTCTTGGATTTGTTCTCAGGTCCATTTGATCCAAATACCGCCAGTATAGAAACAACAGTCATTTCGAATCACGCGAACACAGAGCTCAGACGCTTGATTTAACGGGTAATAAGAAATTACTTGCACTTAGAGCGTTAGGCGATTAAAACAAATCATATTCAAAATCATCATTTTAATAGCAGTGTATATAAAAATTTCAAAAGGTTAATGCAGTAAATAAAGTATGTCTTAATGTATGCATTACGTAGATTTAATCAGACTTAGAACAAGTTGTTTAATACTGATTTTCGAAATCGATTTTCATTGATTTTATTTTTAGCTAGGATTTTTAACTCCTACAGAATTTAATTTTTTTATGAAACACACTGCTTTGAAATATTTGATAAAAGTGTGCATTATCAGCCTGCCAAAATTCCATACCAAGCTTGTACAAATACCTTTTAGATTAGATCTTCATAATGATATCTCCTGTAACGATGTTTATATATACCCCACTTAATATTTGTTTTGTAATGCGTTAACCTCTAGGTATTTACGTATGATCATTCTTTCTATCCTCTCCAATTGGGAGCACCCTTCAATTTATTGTTACTTGGGGTTGGATTCATATGAATTTTGGGGAATAAGATCAGTCTAATAGCTACAAACGTTATAAGATACAATAGCTGTCAGCTCGCCCATATTGTAGACTCACGATCAATTTACTTTCAATCCATACCACTCCCCTTATATTCGGGTTCACTCTAGAGCGACCCATCGCCTGCCACGATCTCGCCCCCTTAACGTGCATTTCCTTACCATGGAATAATTTGCTTAACTAATGTTGATTCGAAAAGTGTTTATAAAAGAATGTCAGTACATTTTTGAGACTCGGAAGTTTTTTTTAAACCATGTTCTCATACGTACCAAGTAACAAAACTGATCTGCTCACTGAAATGACTCCAACTCTGCACCGTTTTCATGCCTTAAACACTGGATTTGAAAAGCAAAATATTCTGGTTAGCATTTTCTGTGAAAAGCATCAAAATAAATGAATTTACAATATGATAAAGGGAAGGTAAATGAGTATGGGGTCAAATCAAGTGTCACGGGAAATTTCCGTTAATCTCATATAAATAGACTGATAGATGAATGAGTATTGCTTAGCCAACTGAACAGAACAGGCACGCTGATTTCGTATTCGGGTGACGACACCAAGAACGTCCACTGCCCCTTCGGTCTTAGCTTGCATCAGACAAATGTCGGTTGCAGTAAACGTGCCTAAACCATATTATCAATAATCATTACAAAGAAAAACAACGTCTTAGTACAAGAAAGCTAAGCAACTAACCTGTACGACCAATGCCAGCGGAACAGTGGATTACCAGTGGGGGAGGATTGGGATTAGGATTCTGTTTAAGTCGTTCATTGACTACATCGAGAAATGATAAAAAGCCTCTGGGATCCTTCGGCACATCAAAGTCGGGCCAACCGAGGAACAAAAAGTGATCAATTTGACGGGTCTCGATGGAATCTGTTGAGATTTTATCCTTTAAGAAAACAGACATACGCATAACAATTTTGTAGGTAGTGTGAGGAATCGATAAAGTTAGAAGTTTGGGGTCGTATATTTCTAGGGGTTAGGACAAAGAGCGATGACAGCAGAGAAATAACATCCTTATACATTTAGTAGCTGGAAACCACAGCACATAAGAGTCTATATATTTTAATTACATTGTGGAACTCATCACTTTTTATGATTCTGACATATCTAAATCAAAGAGATTAAGGCAACCAAAGGTTTGTACGCAGGCTAATTAATGACCGACAAGTGATACAGTCAATGAACCGACCTGTGATTTAGACAGCTGCAGTTTAGTGACCTGGTAAAGTCCGTTGGCTTCAACAGTTTCAGAGACATTTGTTACGGTGAAATGAGCGAAGTGGGAAATCGCGGAGACCGGATTCGATGGGTCCAAAGCAGGCCAATACTGGCTACACTTAATCCGACCATTCTCCACAATTCTGTAAGAGCAATAAGTTATAATGTACACATTGGATTGAGGTGCTACACGAGTTGTAGGACAAATGGTCAAATTCTGAGATACACATCATCAGAGGTGCGAAATAGGGGATGATTCCCCGACGAACCAAATCCACAAAAGGTGACACAACAATAAAATATAACACTGCTTCCAAATGCAGCAACCACAATAACTATGCCTAGGTGCTAACTGTACTACTAAGCCGTATAATTAATGGAGAGGAAAGTCAAATTCAAGTTAGTCTATTTGCTTGTGAACATTAATAGCAATAATTAACAGGATAACAGACATTTGCGGATCTCATCGTTAACGCTCAATTAGTGGAAAAGTCAGCTTTAACAACTAGAAATCTGCGAAGCCAATGAAAGAGTGACGCTAACACAGAAAAGCGTTTGTCCTTAGCTTTGACGCATTCAACAGAACACGTAAGATAAGGACAGAAAATTGGGATAGTAATGATAATTGATGAACTGGGTCTCAAAATTAGAAAGGAACAATGATTTATACTAACAGATTGCCACACAAGTCACCAATTGCAAAACGACAGTACGAAATTGACAGCTCAAGCGGCGGTCTTGTAAAGCCACGGGTAGCTAATTCAATCATTTCAAAATACAGTGGTTTTTTAGCCAGTAAAGAAATTTGGCTAAATAATTGAGAAACTTCTCAAGGACAAGGTCATTAAGTATAAGCCTGGAATTAAAAGAGTGCATTATTCCGGGAATCACTAGTTTATTATTAATTTGAAATTGTCAAGTCAACTCGGGCATTATCACATAAGAAACGTCAAAATGGACAAATGGCAAAAAGTTAAGTCGTAACTTCGAAAAGATATGTGGAGTTATCATTCAAATTCGCATATTCCGATTCAACCAAATATTTCCGCAAAAACGCCAAATTCTGGGTGGTTTATTTTGATGCGAAAGTCCCAAATCAAGCGCTATTAAGGTGTGAGAAAAGGGGGATTGATGAGACAACTTACTTGGTGAGCATTATTATTATTGTAGCGCCCGTAGTCCAAATCATCTGCCAAAAATCGTCTATGGTGTTGTCAAGAGGGCCTACAGAAGATTCGAATGAATGAAAACGTCAGTCCAGACACAGACCACACAGAATCCAAAGCTGGAAATGAACTATACATGGGTGTTCAGTGTGTACACTATCAACAAAACATCGACACCCGAACGAGATCATCCAAATGGGAAACATTAAACATCAGATGCTGCATAAATCACACCATGACATGCACTCAGGTGATAAAGGCTCGCCATTCCCGAGTGATCCAACCTAGTGGTAGAACAGTGTTTGAGCTAATCCAAATCACCCAGTAGGGTCAACAGTGAACTAGTATACAACTCTTTGGCTTAAAAGCCATGTTGTCGAGGTGATATTACCCCAATACGGTGTATTTGCCAGAGAATTTAGGGTATGCACCCAGGCTGTTTTCCCTGCAATGAATCTTCATAATTCACGTCCACCAACTCTGGTGACACACCCGCGTTTTCCGCAGCGTACCCAACGTTCACGTGGACCGGTCTGATCATACACCCCTATCCAGAGATCCCCATTTTCACACGTATCACACATCTTGCCACGAGGGTGCCTTACGGCGGCGAGTCGGCATATTTACGCACGAGTTTATGAATTTCAAAACAAGGTGAAGACAACGGAGAAGCAAATCGAAAACACAAGGATCGCCTAAGATCACCCACTTAAAGTTACTGACCACATTGCTTGGACTGTTAATCGGCAGTAAATATGCTATTTATTAGGCAAGAGATGTACACAAGCAAACCACGCGGGCAGACAAAGATGGAGAACGGATTGACGGATGATGAATCGGTAACGCACCTTGAGTTAGGATATAGGCATTTTTCCTATTGTAGCCGTCCACATAATTTGCATGGATATACGCACCATTGGGAAGGATCACCGCTGATTGATCCAAGCAGGGAACATCCACATACCGGTTCTTTTCCGAGTTGCAGTGACACCTGATAAAATATATAAAATGCATGCATGCAAACAAATGAGGATTTCGGTAGTGCGATAATTTATTGCCGATTGGTCAAACTCCAACATTTGCGTTACGGGGCGCAGGAAATCTAACAATTGTTGCAACCAATATTATTTTGCACCTTTGACACGCCGAAACACCACCTGGCTCACCCCATCAGACGTAAGAAACCGAGGCAAACAACATTAACTGATAAATCATTGCGGCTGACCTAGAGACTGCATATACATGCATGTCGTGTCCCTAAAAAGGATCAACGTGAGCTGTAAATGAATGTTAACTACTTCAACCAACTACGGTTGGTGTGTATCAGCAACCTGAAGTACACATCATGGAACGCAAGACTAGAAGTATCAGGAATGTGGTACTACACAATGGACATCGAACTGCTTCACGGAAAGCACTCGAGATACAACTATGAGGGGGGTACGTATGAAAAACACACTAATTGTAAAATGTGTAGAATGCCCTCAACCGAAAATGCTCACTTGAATCGATTGACACTCCCGTTCAAGGGAGTGGGCTTTATAAGCTGCTCAAATTCTCTTTCGAAAACACCCGGGAACTTTCGTGGAAAGTCTGCAACAAATTGCTCCACGGAGACACAAGTTGTCGAATTCGAGTTCGTCGCTGGGAGAGTGACGAGCTCATCACAGGCGGAATCGTTATTTGTGGAGAAGGAGAGGGCGGGAAGTTCCGGTAGATGGGAGGTCTTTTGACAAACCAGGGGATTGTAAGTCCAATTACTTGCATCTACGAAGTGGAAAAAGAGAAAGTGTTCGGCCGCACGCCGAGGCTTCAACTGGCGCTGTGGTTTTGGATTGCCTACATTTTGATAACGTAGAGGTGATGACGCATGGTATCGTTTATTTGCAAACAAGCACAACCCTTCTCTGTCCTGCATGAAATACTCAACAAAACACACCCTTAGATGTGACTGATTTGGTTCGACCGACAACAGAACTGAATCTGTTGTGGAGTCTTAAGGTCCCGTTGCTGCAGTAAGCGCCTTGGCGGTAGTGAGGGAAGTGGTGTTCTCGCAGTAAAGCACCGTGGAAGGAAGACCGTCGGGTTAGGGTGAAAGGGGTTCGGCCGTTTACCTGAATGGCTTTCATGGGATTGAAATAGTCGCCATTAGGGAAGGGGGACGCAAAATGACGTTCAAAGCAGGTCTTAAGCCAATCAACGTGGCAGTGGATGAGATAGCCACCGAGATTTTGAGGAATGGTTGCCAAGGGGAGGTAATTAGGTAACTGCTTCCGATCAATAGTGAGAATCTAGTGTGAAGGAAATATACTGATTCAGAAAGAACAGCAAACGCGGTTGTACAAAAAGAGGTCAGTCCCAAATCCAAAACTACAACCAATCAATAGGGGCTGAAATTGTTGCCACCTTACCTAGCAGAACCAAAAATCAAAGTAAGATAAAAATTTTTGATTAGGGATTCAAAAAAAATTGGCATCAAAAAAATCAAGACTTGAGGATTCTTACTTCTGCCAAAGTATTTCTTTCAGCCCAAGGCTAACGTAATCACAACTTTGTATGACAAAAAACGCACTTGCAGATTTTGTTTGAAAACGGAGAAACATTTGAACCACATCTAACTTTATAGCGCAAAACCATGCTAGGAGCGTACATCGGCTAAAACTAGGACTCGGCAGATAACTTCGATGAGGAATGAAGTCAAACAATGGTTTTTAGAGCTATTGATTATGGAATTTAAAGACAGAGGTTATTCTTGTACGCGGACTTGTTGATAATGGTCTTAGTTAGACACAATTAGTCATCTAACGCGACTACAATGGAAATTCAGTACGCCAATCGTGCAGATTAGTAGCATTTCTATTCAAAAGTTCAAAAACAAGACAAGCAAAATCGAAGTAATGGTGTTAGTTGTCGCCAAAACCCATCATCTGTGTTCATACCTCGTTGTCACATCAATAGCAGTTGTAATGATGCCAAATCAACGCTTAACGTTAGTACAATCAATAGCGAAAGTTTAGTCCGATTAATGCGTGCTCTAATCAAGAGTCGACCATTAAATTGCCGACCACCAAGAAGGCAGAAATCTAAATGGTTAGCACTTGCTGACGTGTTCGTAGATAGGCCCGATCCATTTAGGAGAAGGAAGCATTACGCAAATGAGGCCATGTTCTGAAGCCTCAAAATGAGCCCCAAACAAAGGGTCATTTGGATTGAAAATACCCGCAGATTGTCACTAAACAGGTACGTTTTTTATTACATCATCAAATTTCGGAAAGCTCTAGAGTAGCCACAGGCAGTGAGAGAAAACTGCAGTGAACAACTAGAGCAAAAAACCCTAGGCATAGAAACCAGTTACGGGACGTACCCTTTCGCGGATTTTATCATTTACAAAGAACCTGGAGAGATGGTAAGGCGGCCGAAACCAAAACGGCGCAGCAACGATTAGGATATTTCGGACACGTGCCGGATAGCTTCCCTAAATGAAACAAATGGACTGCGAGGTAGGAGGCTTTGCGGGAAGCGAATTAGGTTACAAATATGCCCCTAAGTGGAAGTTAGGATTGACGTTAAGACTAGTTTGATAACAAAAGACGACTTTTCGGCGACTTGAACCTAGAAAATTCGGTAGGAAATTGATTAATTAGTTGTTTAAATAGCTATAAAGAACAATTGCAGCTCGTAAACCAGACAATTCTTACAAGCCTTGAAAAAAAAATTATTATGGTGGAAAGAGTAGTCGACAAAAAATTTAAAACAACCAACGGTGGAAGCAAAAACTCCCAAAAAGACGGCATTGAGAAGCTAAACCCACAAGGCACCGGTTCACATGAATGTTCCCTTAATATGATACAGAAACGCCAAACCTGACAGCAAGCAAATAAACGACAGAAATGGACCAGTGCTGTGTGGTAAGTAGGACAGGGTTAATGCGCAGGCGCAGGGGGTTCAGCAAACACAACCATAAAACAGGGCAGAATAAAAATCAATGAGAGGAAAAAGTCAACATAAGGTGATGAGTTAAATTGTCAAGAATAAAGTTGATAAAATCTGAGTTTCAGAAGAGAATATTTCTGCTGAATTCCCCCTGCAAAAGTATAGTGGTAACTTTGTGAAATAGGAAATCGAACAAAGAAGTTTAATATAAAAAAAATACACCATTTAATGCAAAATCTTGTACTTGATTCACGAATATCGATAAAGGCCAGCTGTACAGTAGAACAAACATTTAAACTCCCCTAAAAACCGAATATTGCACACTGTGGTGCAAAATTCTCACCTCATCAAATAATGACAAATCATACCAAACCAAAAATTGTAGTACGATACTAAGCTGCACCGTACAACAAATGTGTAGGGTTTAGATCAGTCATCAACGTTTACTTTAAGCCCTTTTTTCAGTAGAATAAGGCAACTAACAGAGAATTACAAAACTGGAACGTATGGTATGAGGCGCTTCGAATGACATAGCACTGTGTTGGTGGGTGCTATTAAGCCAATATCTCTGTTTATTTTTTGACGAAACAAGCACGCGAATGTCATGTGAATGTTAAACTTACCACGAGAAGATTCAGCAATTTCATGGAGAGGTCTGCACCGAAATTCGAGTACTTCGCGTCTGTCATGTCATAGATCACAGTCAAGCCTTGTTCTTGTGTTTGTTCACTAAACCAAACGTGTGGAGTAAAACAATTGGTTAGAATAGAGTTAAGTCAAATACGGACCATTTCAGGCTGCATAACTGGTATTGCATAAACAGCATATTTATGATTCGTACAAACACAATTTCAATTGACCATTATAACACGGCTCTACGGTCTCAATCGAATAGTCGACGCTCAAAATTGGAAGAGTTATTGGAAACACGAAAGCCACGAATTGCTTGTGCACGTGGGCGTATCAACAGTACAATAAAGTTGAAGCTGCAGTGACAGAAATCTCGGTAAGCACAGTACTTTAAGTATTTCAAGTTGATCTGTTGTAAGTGGTGCGGCAAGTTTTAGTCAGAGGGCTTGTATTTATTGCGGCAACTTGGGCACAGCTACCCCACCAACTTGGGTGATGCAATAAAAGCCGGGTTGTTCGCAAGAACCTAGTGAGGTTAGATTAACCGCGACCAATAATTAAATGTCATTTACAACATAATGGCCGACATGTGGGTTCTTATACATTGGAGAAAAGGGCTAACCGGGTTAAATACCGCTACTGTATTATAGAAATGAAGCCAGTTTGAAGAAAATTGGTACCACGTGAATCATGAAGTTCATTTCCATAATACGATCCCGTTTACTGAAATCAAGAGTCAGTTTTTACCACAAAAATATTTTGTACAATAACTTTTTGCCACTAAGGCCAATTCAGACGAAAGGAAATAAGTTGTCATACAAGTGCTAAGAAGAGGAGAAACCACATTAGGTGGCAGACCTCACACACCGTTTATGTGTAGACCAACACTACAAATAACAAGGTAATCGGGACGTCAGAGATTATTCCCGAGACTTTTTGCTATTAAAAGTGACGAATATAACTCGTGAAACCCAAAATCTTCCCTTCATGTGCGAATATTATTATTGTTGTTACGAATATGAAGTCAAGTATAGAGTGCTTTATTGACTAATAAGCTTCAATTAAAAGATTGTTTTCACGTTTATAACCACTGCCAGCGTACTCACAGTGACGACTTTACAAGAAACAACAAATAAGCTAAGACTCACTCAAGAAGTGCTGCGTCAAGTTGGTAGATGATGCCTTTGAGGACATCTCTGTCGGTACAGTTGGGTGGCCAGTGGCGTCGCACGGAGAAGACCATTACTGTGGGCTCAAGGCTCGAAGAATGAGGCTACGCGAAGGAAAGAGATTTGCCTTATTTTGCATCACAGTCCTGCCTCGCGAAAATCATTTTTAGACACAAAAGACCAAAACATCTTTACGGAACACACACACGACGTGCTTATTCCCATAATGCTTGACGACAAGCATGAATCTGGGGTACTGAAATAGTACGGAACTAGTGAGTTTTGGGGTGCAAACTGTAGCACAAAACTGGTTAAAGATGAGCTACGCAGTCAAAAGCATATAAAATGTAGGCTGTAATTCAACGCACAGCCACTGATTGACCTTATTCATGTCATTAAACCGCAAGAGCGCAAA
Source organism: Mesocestoides corti (assembly GCA_900604375.1). Classification (NCBI taxonomy): domain Eukaryota; kingdom Metazoa; phylum Platyhelminthes; class Cestoda; order Cyclophyllidea; family Mesocestoididae; genus Mesocestoides; species Mesocestoides corti. The sequence goes on along the minus strand of UXSR01005297.1, from coordinate 80,851 downwards.
TCAATTGCCTATATTTACAAACGCGTAGAGTGACCTAGCGTTGTCAAACACGAGTGCGCAGCTGGGGTGGTGCCTGCCAATGAACGAGGTCGTAATTGTAGCATAAGACCTCAAAAATGACACCGGGCTTTAAACGTGACTCTAAAATTAAATTTAAAGAGGCAACTCCACCACCTTAAATGGAAGACAATCAATGATCTATTGCAGACTAATCATATTTTGCATTGTGTGATCAGAATGGAATGACCCTTGATGTGACATCATTGAATGCGCAAAGAACTTTTTGGAAATAACTAGTAATTATGGTTCTCAGAGAACGTAATTCTAAGGTAGACAAAAACCGGGATTCGCAGCAACTGCAAAATTAAACGTTAGATAAACAATTCCGTTAACCCGACAGGTTTCCATGGCCAATCATAATCAGATATCTATATTACTGGTTATTTATACATTTCAGTTTAATGGTAAACAAAGTGCCACAATTCAAACATACTGCTTACTTGTTGCGTTTACTGCTACTGATTTCATTTTCAAAGGCAAAATAAAAACAGGCGTGTCAGCTGACAGCACTGAAAACGATTGCACAGAACTTATCTAGAGCCAGGCCGCTGGCACGTAAATAGAAACCCCACTAAGAACTTCCAGCAGGATGACATTATTGCGTTGATTCTACTTAATGGTTACTATTACATTGGTTATATAGTGCAGTTTTTTACATTGTCAATCGCTGGGATTCCTTTATTGCTAGTGAGGAGGTACTCTTTTGAACTACTACAAATTAATTGATCGCTGGTGATATACAATAAATGTGTATTTGCCATCCTGAACTCGTCGTCAATTACACAGGTCTTGGTAATGTTGATTTATAGAAACTACTACAAAATTACATTGGGAATAGGAGCAAATATGTGAGTTTTCCTACACAGAGCAAAAGAACAATAAGTAAAGTTTGATTATTGGCGCGTAAATGAGGAACAACTGTAATATTGCTACGAGATCAATCCATACGTTAAAAATGCGCCTTCTGCGCATGATAGGACGAGACTTACTAGAACAGTAAATTTTTCAGAAAGCAGTTCACGTCGAACACCCTCCTCCATGGGATCAATTGCTTCCAGCTGATTGCTGTAGCGCATGTGCTAAAAGGACGAAATTGTAGAGTTGACAATGTTGTGAGGATAAAGCGAATGGCCGGTGGTGAGGTTGATATGCAAATTTCGGATTTGTACTGGAAAAATTTGTAAGTCCCAAATCGATCAATCAAAGTGAAACCAGATGGGCGCACACGCTGATACCGCAATAGTCCAGTATGGAACTTTGAAATCTGCGATTTCTGTAAAAGCAGCCACAGTCATGTATAGTACTCATTACAAAGGACTAGAACCTGCAATGAACAACTCTACTTCGAAACTAACAATATAACTCTTAACATGCCAAAGATACAGGGAATGACGTTTTCATGCACAGATTGTTTGCATATATTAAGGGGTTTTATTCCCAAGTCTGACCTCTTTATACAACAGGGAGTTCACGGTTGGTTTTATCAATGAAACGTGCCAGTTTAGCATATAGTAGAGGGTGTTATATACTAACCTAGTGACGTCTAGGCAATACAGAGATGTTCCGCATGTAAGACATAAGTTAAACAATGACGCCTGATACATACGCTGGCATCCAGTCGATTTGATTTGTTAGCATAGGGTTATATCTTACAAATAGATCCTATATGGTTGACACTACAAATACAGGCAACTCGGACGTTTGAGTAGCCCACTCCTACAATAACAGAATGGCACGAGAAAGAGTTTGGGCGTGTGTAAAAACGTATAGATGAAAACGTTCCGAAGATTTGCAGTGAATTCAAATAGGCCGATACCTCACAAAGGGCCTCAACTCACAGCACCTCTAGGCAGCTTTATGGATTTCTGGGGCCACCCCTACTATTTAGAGTCTTGATTAATGCATACCTCCAGAGGACTTCACGAATCGATGAAGCGACAAAAAAAATTTCGAAATGAGCGGGTTAAGACTCTTCCAAAGACGCTGTAACAAGGCGTTCATACCGCCTTAACCACGACGGTCAAAATTATGATAGTAGGATCCTTTGGTTAATAGTAAATTGTAAAGGTTGTCCGCTATCGACGTCACAAAACGTCTACTCACGACCAGATGGGATAGCAATTACGTAACGTACTAAGAGGGATCTGAATTGCAAAAAAAGTCGGATAGTATGGAAGACTTACACCAAATTGTTACATTTGTCACAATTTAAAAGGGAAATAGAAATAGAGCATTTGAAATTGAATAATATTAAATGACACCTGTCGAAAATAGCTGCTGAATCAAAGATTTTCCTGAAAACCCACCTTGTATGATTTGTACAACTCCCAAGCCCGAGAAACGTTAAACTTTCGAGCACGAAGGAAAAGCTTGGCTGTTTGGACTGCTTTTCCGGGTTCAAGGGTGGAGCCATATGGAGTGGTCCTGACGAGACTTAAGAACTCTTGTATTTTCTTGAAACAATGGTATAAAAAGAAAGGTCAACACTTTACGTACGGAATAATGTTTACTTAACGATGGAAATAAGTGTCAGTGTGGGTGATGATTAACCAACTTCTGAAACCTTTCAAATAGAATAATCTGGTGACGTATGACAACACAAACAATAAACTGCACGCTTAGTCTAGGTATTTTACTGAGTTCGTAACTTAGAGGTAGAGATAAAATATATGAGAAACACGGAAAAGTTCAAGTAAGCGGTGGCGTAAATACGAAACAATGCTTGTTAAAGTACGTATTAGAGTACAACATACAACACTTTTGGACGTGGTTGAAGTGACTGTTTTGTAAGGTCAAATACAGTGCATTTGAATAAAAGGAGAGTCAACTATCAAACACATTTTTATATATAAGTACCATAAAATTTCAACGTTTAGTGGTTTGTGGAGTGTGCAGGCTATGACAAGCAAATCGCTAGAATATACATCGTTCTTCTACAGGGCACTATTAAATAATGCTTGTAGTCAACAAGAGCAACTTGCCTGATTGCGTGCTTCATCGCGTTCCATTTAAATTGACTTAATAACATAAAAAATGTAGCTGTCAAGACGACATAGGTTTTAACCAAACATAAACGTAAATTTATTTAGAAGGCGCCATCCCCACAAATTCTTAATACCCACTTTCAGCAGCTCGGATCACGAAAATTGCAAAGACCACAAGCCCACACAGGGATTTAACGACCAGAGATGACCACAAAATAGAAAGGCATTGATCGATTAAAACCAATTTTTTGTGACCTTAAAGGTTGCATTATAATTTCCAATAATACAACCTTTCTGGTTTTTTTCACACACAATGATTTATAAAACTACTATCCTTCAGATGTTTCTTATCATATCACAGCTATACTAATGTAAGTGTTTAATGGTGCATACCTAAGGTGACCAGCACATAAAAATTGCATTGCCATAAAATAAAAAAAATATATGCTGGTCCCGTAAGTGTAAAGTTCGCTGGTACCGATCTAAAGATAGTGAAAAGAAGTGTCATTTAAATTTAATTTAGACTGCTTTAATTATCTAATATTTATTAAGTGAAAATAGGGTAGTTACCGAAAAGATTTTTTGTTAGAAATTGTTGCAAACCAGGGTATTTCAAGCGTTATCACCACAACAGTAAATTAAATCCATCGAAGGGCCGTTAGATGTGCGTACGCAGTAATTCAAATGGCCGTATCTAACTCGTAATTTTCCGAATTTAAATATGCAAATGTAAAATTTTCTGCGGATTATTCATTTGAGGTTATTAAGCATTTAATCGTGGATGAGTTTTTTTGTACTTTTTGACAATATAATTCCCTAGTGGGTTTGTGTGGTTAGGGCACCGATTCTTAATGTTCTGCAATTGAATGAACATAGGCTCATTGGTTCGATTTTTGGCAACAATCCTCTGTTTTTTCTTGAAAGCACAAGTAGAGGTGTCGCGAGTTAACAAATGCATCACTTTGGATGATTCACCTTGTTTTCATTACGTGATTAGCCTTGTCTATAAAATGCGCAGTAACCAGACAAACTATTCGATCGTTCTTATTAACAGTCTTTATTCCCAAATACAAAGAATATATGGTTGACAGAACAAACATAGCCTTTTCACTTAGAGGCAAGAATACTAATTGGGTGGTTTCCCTCATGTTTTCCAATTCAGTGTTAGTGTCCCAGTATCCAAATTGTTTGAATGATTTGGGTTAATTGCCCCAGATACTCAACTCCTCAGGCAAAAGTATATACCAGATTTTCTCGTGCAAAAAAATTATAGACAATTCATTGAATATTGTTAGATTTTGTACAATAGGCATGTACCAAGGGATTTTGGTGATTGAAAGCATAGACCTCAAGTAAGTCACAGTTGTTGCACTTCATAACTAATTCCCAAATGTTCCGTTCACAATGAGTTGAGGTGGATTGGCTCAGGTTTTAATTTTCCGAAAAAATGCTGATAACATGCGTGCTACTCACATTCCTGTCAACAGACAGTTTAACATTCTTAGTCCTTGGGCAAACATATCCCGTTTTGAGTGGAATTCAAATGACTTGAAACACGTGGGTTTAAATTGCCGTCGCAAGCTTGGCACAACAAATACTATCAATGAAATTTCCGAGTGCTGAAATGAGACTTCGGCGAAAATCCACTTGCGTTACCCATTTTCATCAAATAAGCCAACCGAATTAATGTATTATCTGAATTGATATAAAGGGTCAATGTTACTATCAGATAATTTCTGGCAGTGAGGCAAGTTAGGGTAAAATAAAGCGTTTGAAGACGGAAGAGTTATCTTTCAATGACCTACTCAAGTGCTTATAAAAATAATGAAGGTTTTGCTAGAATAAAAATTTTAATTTTTATTTTTCTACCTTACAACACTAACGTGTATGCAGACACCCAAAATTTTTTTAAAAGCGCTCATATTAGGACCTTGTAGACCATTAATCTAAATTCTTATGAAACTCAGAACAAACAATTCGGATTAATTCGAATCCCCTGACGTTTCTTAAGAAATAGCATATGAATTTGCTGAATGCGTTACCACCACATAAGAAGCAAAGTGGAAACCATCTGGCAGCGCCAGATTAGTGGCCAGTATAAAATCGGCTTTTTTTTCCTACTGTGTGTCCTAATACTTTAAGACAATACGCCTCTTCATAACTCGAAATGCGAATGCAGTAGTGAACCTCGCGCTTTGTTGAGGCAATCTCTATTTTGCAGAAGTTTGGGGCCAAGTCCATGAAGGTTTCTGCAAACAATCCGAATCTCTGTCTCAGCAACAAAGGTTTCAGAATTTGCGGGAATATTTTCCCGAAGTGTGATCATTCTGTGTCTTAT